>JASANA010002865.1:0-11647 GCA_030248095.1 Ptycholaimellus sp. GST1_10
CGCAAAGGGACAATGGTTGTCATTTCCGCATAATTTTGGCTCAATTGTTTAACTATTTGGTCAAAGTTCAATGTTATTTGAGTTTTTTTTTAGTAGTTTTTGGCACAATTTTAGAAAATTTTGAACAAATTTTCGATTTGTCTAGTCAAATTTTGAGTAATTTTTGACCTAGTTTTTGACAATTAAGGCCTATTTTGGTGTTTTAGCCATTTCTTGTCAAATGATGCAGAAAACGTAGATCTAATTTCTTGAAACTTATGACCAAATTCTGCGTAAATTTTGGTCAAAATTCTTGAAGATTAGAACCAATTTTGACATTTCTAGTTGAACTTTGCGTAATATTCTGATTCAATTTTCTCGAAAATTGGTATCATTTTTGGGCAATTTATTTTTGATGTAATTTCGTGAACATTGGAACAGTTTTGGAATTTCATAACATTTGTTTGAGTTCAATTTTTGGTACAATCTTTTTTTGTTTAAATTTTGCCCATGTCTATGCAACTGAGGACCATTTTGTGCCATTATGAGCCTTGTTCTTGGTAATCTGTGGCCCAATTTTTGAAATTGTAGCCATTTTTTTGAAATTTTGGACTACGTTTGGAGCACATTGGTTGTTAAGCAGTGTTCCTTCGTAATTTTTGTTCCAATTTCTCGAAAATTGGGACATTTTTGGGATGTATGGTCAAAACTTCGTAGACTTTTTGCCCCAATTTTGAGTATTGGGTCTAATTTGAAATTTGTAGTGATGTTGAATATTTGGTTCAATTACTTCTTTGTATTTTATTTTATTTTTTTTTATATACCAACATTTTCGTAATTTCTTTCCAATTTTTGATTACTGGAATTATTTGGATTTGTAACCAATTCTGGCCTTTTGTGCCAATTTTTTGAGTAACTTTTTCATTCTTGAAAATCGAGAAGATTATTTTCCTTGCACACCGATTTTGTTTTTAATTTTGTTCCTATTTCTTGAAAATTGTGACCAATGCTGGCTTTGCAAGTCAATTTTTTCAACAATTTTTGGTCCAATGTCTTGAAAATTGTGACCAATGTTGGCTTCGCCGGCCAATTGTTGACTAATCTTTGGGCTGAAAATTAAGCCAGGTATTTGTTATTCTGTTGAGGGGCTTTCAACATGAGTAAGGATTTCAGAGTTTGTAATCTGGAAGTAGTTAATTTTAATTTTTGAATGTTAGCAAGGCAATTTGATTATAAGTATATTCAGAATCATTCGGATTGTTATAGTGACGATTGAGTATTTTGAAAGTTGTTGATGAATTTTTGCATATTCTGGTCAATTTTGGAACTTTGTTTTAAATTGTTTTTTTTTGTTTGAGCAAATGTTGAGTAATTTTAGTGCAATTTTAGTGAATTGTAAGCACATTTTGGTAGAGTTAGCCAAATTTTGGGTAATAATTTTTGACACAATTTTGGAGAAATGTGACCAAATTTTGGCGTGTTTAGACAAATTTTTGTGTATTTGTTGCCCAATTTTTAGAATTGTTCTCAAACTTTTGATGGTTCTGTTCAAATTTTTCGTATCTTTATGACCCAATTATTTGGAATTGCTGCTAAAGTTTTGGCGATTCTTGCCAAATTTTCTAGTGACATTTGGCTTAATTTTTAACATTTAGGTAAAATTTGTTATGTTTGTTGTCAAATGTCGCGTAAAATTCTGGCCCATTATTATAAATTGTGATCAAAATTGTTGATGTTTTGCACAATTTGCAAAAATTTAAGTGGTTTTGTAAGTGGCCATGCAGCGTGGGAATGAAAGTTTTGCTTTCTTTTCTCTTTTGAAGAGTTAACAGGTTAACTAGCTTTGGCGCCATTAATTATGCCGTTTACCGGGGGGGGGGTAGGAAGTCTTCATCCGATACATAATGGAAGTTTACTCAGGATTAGGTGCACATATATCGATCAAACTTTGTGACAAGTTAGTCCTAGGTATCCCTAATATTGTCCTAAATCGGCAGGCAATTTAAATAATTTTTGAATCCATGACAATCAAAATTGTAAAATCACTCCATTTCAGAAAACTGACCCCCTATGCTTAAACATACAGGTTGTACACTATTTTCAAATCAGTGCTGTGAGCTCAATAATGAATGTTTTTGCACAATTTTTTATGGGCACTACATCCACTATTAGGTGTACCTTTGTACCAATTTTTATCGTTTTCTGATCAAACTGTCCTAAGCTAATGGTTGGAATATCAAAATCGGATGAAGACTTCCTACCCCCCCCGGTATTTCGATGCTGGTAAGGCCATTTGAAGTCAGCAAAGTCCCAATTTTTATTCCGTTGGAGCAACGGAAGGCTAGGCCTGGCGAATAGGTTGGTCTAGTGGTTAGGATTTGTGGCTCTCACCCACAAGGCCGGGGTTCAATTCCCCGACTCGGAACCATTGTAAAGTTCTGCTGTGTGGGGTGAGATGGGGAAGACAGGGTTTCTTATCCAGGCGAGGCCAGATGGGACATAGTGCACAGGTAAGAGCTCAGAAACTGGTCTAGGTGAAGACTCAAGTGGGAAATCGCTGGAGGAGGCAGAGAGAGCAGTCTAGACGGTGTTGTGGCTAGAGCTGCTTGCTCAGCCACGTCCTCCGCTCTCTACATAGGGCCATGGCCTCCTGGTCGGCGTGGGGTAGTGTTGGGTAGGCCCTCTTGATCAGCTTCAGTAGCTCATAGCCGAAAGCTGCTGCTGCCTCGTCCTTTTCCTTTACTTTCTTGTTGAGCCTGGCGATGAGGAGCCTGGTTTCTCCATGGATGGTTAGGGTCCTGCACAGGCGTGCCCTTAACTCCTCATAGGTGGTCTCTGCTGGCACCTCTACTCGGCCGGCCGCGCCCTCTGCGAGGTTGGCGTTCTGGGCCTGGGCGGCCTCCCTGGCCTGCCTTCGGTGCTCCAGGAAGTTGGAGGCCGAAATCTCTGCTGCTCCCTGTAGATAGGGCTGGATGAGGATCAGCCTTCGGGCGTCGTCGATGTTGGAGGCTGCGCAAATCTTCTCGAAGCGCTTGAGCCAGTCGGTGATGGTGACATCCTTAGTGGCGCAGGAGAAGGGTGTGATGGTGAGGTGAGCCAACCTTATCCCTTGCTGAGCCATCTGTTCCAGTAGTTGTGGTAGTTGACCTGGTTGGCCTGGGTTGGCCTGAAGGTTCTGAAGTTGAGGTTGTAGCTGCGCAAGTCGTTCAAGGACCTGCTGGACTTCCTGTCCTGGTCCTGGGTTCGCTGGCAGCAGTAGCTGTTCTCTTAGCTGAATTAACTGTTCAAGGATCTATGGCATCTATGGCAGAACACTTATATTTCTTCATAGTTTTGGATGGCAAGTTAGAGACATGGCCCCACCTCCCCCAAGAAATAAAAGCAGTGAAAAGTAATCAGCAACATTGAACTTGGGAATTTATGGAACAAAAGTTCGTTTTTGTTTGATGATTTTTGATTGGTTTTTATCTGTTTTTGACAAAATTATGACCATTGTGAATTGATTTGTGGTGAAGAGTTGATCAAAATTGTACAGGGAGATGGGGTGGAAGTTGTGTAGACAATGAGTGTGAAAGTGGCAGAAGTTGAGGAGGCAGATGTGGAAGTGGTGGAAGTTTCCAAAGTGATAGATGCAGAAGTGGTGGACGTTTCCAAAGCGATAGATGCTACAAATGCTATGGTAGCTGCAGAAGTGATGGCTGTAGCCAAGTTCTAAGTTGTGGTAGAAGCTGAAGATGCTGCAGAGGGATAGCAGTTGCCATTGTAGCCAATGCAAAGTTGTGGCAGTTTGGGGTGATGGATGCTGCGGAAGTGGTGATTGCTGTGTTGACAGAAGTCTAGGAAGTGATGGTAGTGATGATGGTGTTGGAAGTAACAGAGGCTGTGTAGCTGGTTGCAGTTGAGTTAAGGGTGGCAGTCGCTGAAGTATTGTGGATGAGGTGAACGTTGCCAAAGTTCCTGTTGTAGTGGTGGTAGTAGAGGTTGTCATAGCAGATGTGATGACAGAGGTGGAAGTTGCTGATGCAGCAGGAGTTGAGCAGGTTGATGTGGTGGAGGAGGCTGAAGTCCTCGTCACAGTTGAGGAATTGGAGGCAGTTGCTGAAATATCAGCAGATGCTGCAGAGTAAGTAGTGGATGCAGAAATGACAGACATTGCAGTTACTGTCGAAGTTGCCAAAGTTGAGAAGGCAGCAATTGTGGTGGTGGAGGAAACCACTGAAGTTGTGGAAATGCCATTTGTGGCCAAATTTGTGTAGAAGGGCATGGCTGTGGCTACTGCAAAAGTTGTTGTGGACACAGAAGTAGAGGTATAGGTATTTGTTTTGGCAAGATCAGGGGGATGATCTCACCTCCCCAAAGGATTGTAAGCTTTGATATGTCATCTTGATCATTGAACTCATAGAACTGAAATATTAGTTATTTTTATGCCATAGAGCTTACTTTATGTTTTAGACAAAACACCTCCCCCAAGTCCAACGCACATGGAGTCAGGGAATCTTTCATTTTCTAGGGAGTGAGTATTCTTTTTGCAAATTTTGATGGTTTTGAAGGGAATTTTGACTTTTGACATGAAAGTCTTGCAATGATGAAAGGAAATTTAGACCCTTTCTCACGAAGTTCTTGCAATTTTAGTGAAAACTTGACATTTTATCATCGAGTTCTTGCAATTTTAGTGAAAACTTGACATTTTATCATCGAGTTCTTGCAGTTTTGAAGAAAATTCTGACCCTTTTTCATGGAATTTTCTGTGAATCTTGATAGGAATTTTACCCTTTTTTCATGAAAATTTTTTTGAAAAATTATGTAGTTTTGATTATTGCAGCCTTATATTTCTATCTTTTTATATATGTATATAAATGTATATAAGGAATGGGCTACAAATGGAGGGTTTTTGGCCAACTTTTTTTTTCTTTTTGTTCTTCCAAGAGTTACTGTTTTTGTATGAATGTTTGTTTTTCCAGGAATTTTTTTGATGTGAATTGGAGGAAGTTCACACATGTGCCTTGTTGTGGTGTTCCTACATTCCTGGAGATGAGCAATAGAAGTTGTGTTTTGCCATATATATATATTTGATGTTTAATTTGCGTTCATCTTAATAGGTATAAAAATCACTAGTTGCTTTTGCGGTCAACTTCTACACTTTTATGATCTATACTTGTTCAGATCAACAAAAAAACATTTATATGTTGTCATTAGTTTTGCTACGTGTGAGTATCATAGGCTGATTTGCAGTAAACAATTTTTGAAGCAAATGCTGAATTTTTTTATAAGGCTTTGGTGCATTTAGTAGCTTCTTGTATAGTCGCTAAGCAAGAGGCTTGGTTGAAAAGGAAAGCAATATTTCGGGGTACCAAAGTTGCAGAAAAACTCAAGTACCTGTATGTTGAGTCTGGGCCTTTGCTCAGAAGGTGAGGAAATTAATTGGATTTGTGATGAGAAGTGGGACATTTCATCATCTTTAAAGTCTAGAGGGTACACTTCATTCTTACCCCCAATTTGTACCTATACAAAGTATGTGTTTGGTAAAGTGTACATGGGTCTGTTTTGCTACTGTTAGCGCTGCAGTGATCACTTCTCTACGAGTGAGCTAGCAGTTTTCATTGATTTTTAGCACTGTTTTGAAAGGTTTTTTTAAGCAATTTCTGAAGAGTTTTGCTGAAAACCAAATGATAGTTTGGAAGGAATGTTTTGCACTTTACAAATGTTGCCAAGTTGGCATAAATTACAAATTGTTTCGTAGTCTTAGTTTTGGTTTAAAATGTTGCAAAATGGATGAGCTAGGATTATCCGAGTTATTGGGACTAAAAATTCATTGCTTGCTAACTCAGTTTGCTGATGCTGTATTGCAGATTGTGCGTTTTTTGATAGCGGGGCAGTTTTTCCACAGCAGAGCACTTTTTTGCTCATCTAATAGTATCTTTAGTACTACTTGGGCAAGAATTGACCACCGGATGTCTGTTATGGAGGGTAGGCGTGTGCCATTTTATGTGACTTCCTGATTAGCCACAAAGGCAGAGCATCTGGTTTTATTTTAGCATGGATAATTATATAGAAAGTTAACAAAAACCACTGCTATCATATCTTCTGTGCATTTATTATGCATTAAGGTATGAAACCATGGAGGTGTATATATAATGATATAATAGTGAAACTATTTATTGCTGCAACACTTCGGTTTTGCTTTATTGACTGTTAACCCTCTATGTTATTCTCTATGATTTTAGCCATGATGGCGTAGCAAAGAAGGGACGTTTGTTGGGTCTGCTTCCGCTTACAGTGCTGTGGCTTGGTTTTATGGCATGAAAAATTTGGTCAAAAGCTCATGTTCTTGAGAGGCTAATAGCATGTTGCTATCTTGTAGAGTATGTCTATTTTAGACTAACCCCAAAGTTTTTAGGTGGTTAGGGGCTCAGGTTGATGAGAAATAGTGTTTTCCATAATGTTATGGTGTGGTTGACTGAAAATTTGGCCAAAAATTCATGTTCGCAAATAGGCATAATCATAAGACAATTTTGAAGGGCATGATTCATTTAGTCTAGCTCCAAAGTTTTAGGTCAATTGGTGATGGGGATGGCAAAGAATTAGGCTTCAATTAGGCTTCAAACATATATTGGGCCAAATATTTCTCTACTGACATGAGTAGGCAAAAAATTGTAAAATTTTGATTTTCGAACTCATGCTCAAAACTTGTACCATTGGGATGAGCACGTTTCATTTAATGCAACCTCAAAGTTTATAGATCAATTGTAGCTCGTGTGCATGAGAAATTGGGCAGCATATGTTTTGTGCTCAAAATTTGCCTTACTGGCGTTAGCCGGTAAAAAATAGTCAAATATTGAGTTTCAAAATCCTGCTTACAACAGTACCAGCGAACAAGGCATGGGCTCAATGCTCTACTGGCAAAATTCGAGCTCTGACGGAGCCACATTGAAAGAGAACATCCATTTAAAAGTTTGAGTAAGCAAATGATAGGCTCGCCATATTGGTCAGTTGCCCACTGACTGCAATTTGCCAGCCGGGGCAGACGAGTTGTTTTTCAGCTGGGAAAGGGACTGTCTGGCTTGGCTGATCTGGAGGCTTTCGCACTGGCCTCCTGGTCCCCGGGTGCATCCAATTTTGATTGGATGCTCGCGCGATCGGTTCAAAAGGTGTCCTTTGAGAGCCTGCCGATTCAATTATCATTTTAATTTATCACCAAACTTGTTGGTTGGGAGTTAATGGGGAATTTTAACAGAATTAAGGATTTAGTGCATTAGTGCATTTTAGTGCATTTTAGCTTTAAAAAAAATCATAAGCCTTACGTTTTGTCTCACGGAGAAAAGTTAGAAAGTATTTGTGAAACTCTATTCAATTGAGTTATTTTTATGCTGCCTTCAAAGCATCGCAACCTTTTAGGCCATGAATCCATGCTCAGCTAAGAACATACAATGTGGTGTAAGCTGAGCTGAAAGTCGGCTAGTTCCCTAAACTTTATAACTGCCTTTTTTGAAGAAATAATCTTTAGAAAAGTTTCTTTGTTTGTGATAATCAATGCGTTTAAAGTATTTAACTTTTTATAGCAAAGACGAAGCTTTGTAGATTTTTTTCCCGCCAAGGGCCCTCGGGTTAGAGTTTTTCTATTATTTAAAAAAAAAAAAAAAACCCCCCCCTTCTAATCTAATTTTGCTAACGTTTGCTTTTGGGGAATCTTTTGTCATCAGAAGGCTTGGTGGGAGCAAGAAGTGCCTCCAAATCCCAAATGCATGCTTTTTTGTGCTTTTGCTAGGTATTGCCACGATATTGTAGTTTGATCAGGACATAACATTGAAACTGCCATATTCAACATTTTTCAAGACATTTTCATCTGACTTGGTATACTCTTGAAGAGTCGTCTTTTACAATGATCAACTGCTGGGCAGAGGAGGGCATGCGAAGGAGGGCAGGCGGAGGAGGCCGCCGTTTGGGGAGTCCGTCTGGCCCTTTGGACCCAGGGCCCCGCAAGGCCGTGTCTTTGCGAGCAAATAGGGGTTGGCAGTGGCCACTGGCAGCGGCCAGCTGCTTGCCGGTTTGAATGTAGAAGGGTCTGTTGCAGAGGGCAGAATTCAGAGTGGTGAAAGGGCAGGTGTGCTGCGGCCAGCGCTCAGCGATGGCACTGTCTGTGTGGCTTGCTTAAGACCTCATGGGCTTCAAAGGAAGGAAATCGCGATTCACGATCTCATGTCTTTAGCACCATTCCCCCCCGCAAAGGGACTCCTGGTGGACACTAGCAGTGGACTCCTGGTGGACTCCTTCAAGTTGAACGTCTCCTTCCGACTGCCCAAGTCTACCTGCGAAAAAGTCAAGCATCTCTACTGCTCAGATGAGCATCCCAAAGCTTTCTCCAGCCCAGAGCCCAGGGAGCCCATGTTACCTCACCACTACTCCAACGAGAGCATCAGCTTCTTCCACCATACAGAACCGGAGGAGAAGTTGGGCAGCTCCTTCTTCAACACAGGAGAAATCAGTCTTGTACTCAGCCTTATTCGCTGGTACTGTCGACGCCTCAGTCTGCAAAGCCTTCAGCTCGAGGATGGCCAGCTGCTAGTGTCTACGCCATACAAAGCTCAAGCCGTATCACTTACGGAGGCCCTGGGATCCGAGGGCATCAAAGGAGTCCCTGTTCAGACCATCGACCGTCAAATTGGAAGAGAGGCGAAGGTGGTCATCCTGTCCTTGGTCCGCAACGTTGACAAGGACGGCAAAATGAATGGCGTCCTTGACTTCATCCTCAGCAACCCACGCCTCACGGTCGGCGTCACTCGCCACAAACAGGACCTCGTTATCCTGGGTAACTGGGTGTTGCTGACCAAGTACCTCAACAACCGCTTCTCAGAAAATCCCGTCAAACTCCCTCAACTCACTGACCAGCAGTGGAAGCTGCTGCCCAACTCTTACGCATTTCTATATGCATTGCAAGTGGCGGACGGCATTGCATCCAGCCTGGGTCCCTTCCTGACAGACTGCTTGAAAGACACCACGATCGGTGATAGCTGGAAAAAACACTTGTACGGCGAGGACTACAGACTGACGCGAAGGGCTAGCATCAACTTCCTTTGCCGCCCTGAAGCCGTCCTCAAGAAGACACCGACTGAACTGATTGAAACACAGGAAAAAAGGAAGAAGGCAACGCAAGCGGCCATCCGAGACTTCCATCAAAAAGCCCAGCGGATGCATCTTCAGAAGCAGGTGGAGCGCTGTCAGTCGTCTCACTGCAGCTCTTCTGCAGCACTTGCTGTTCTGCCGATCAAGCTGCCCCTGGATCAGATGGAGACAAGATCAGAAACAGCTCCGAATGCGTCCCTTCTAGCTACCACAGAAGCAGAGGAGAAAGATGTGCGAGGAGACACTCCGGCCCACTCTTCACTTCCAAAGTCCTCTGCCTCTACATCTGTGGCCCATCCACAGTCCGACTCTGAGTCCGCACAGGCGCAACCGCCCTACGCCTCCACCAATGCCCCTAGCTTCCAGCCACAGCTGGGCTCCAACCACCGCTCTGAATATCACCAACGTGGTAAAGGCCACAAGTCCGATAAATTTTGTCTTCCTCTCCGTCGATAAAAATGTTTCTTCTTTCTGTTGTTTTTATAATTTTTGCGCGGACGAAGGCCGCCTGCCGCGGAGGGCAGGGCAGTCAGAGCTCCGTAGGCCGGAGGGCATGGGTGCGTAGGCCCCGGAGCGTAGCCTAGCATGCGAAGCATGCTAGGCGAAGCGTAGGGGCCGTAGCACCCGTGCCCGGAGGCCGGAGGAGCTCTCGCGCCCTGCCCGAAGCGGCGGGCGGCCAAGGCCAGCTTAAGCAGGTACCCCATTTTTGCGTCCGTCTGTCCGCATATCTTATATATCCATATATATAATAGAGGAGCCTGTCCTGTTAGTAAGCATGGGGCGCGCCATGAGGGAAGCTTCTGGTGAGGAGGTGAGAGTGTTTTTGGGTAAATTGGGGCTGGGGAAGCCGATTCTGAGTTAATCAGCTTGCGCTGATCATGGGAATGTGCTCAAAATGTTGAAAATGTAATTTTTATCAATGTTTTTGAACTGCGCAGTTTTGGGACTCTACCCAATCTGACCAAGTTTTAGCCATTACACATAAATTTTCCGGGCACTTTGGCAAACCAGACCTAATATTAGGTAACTTGACCTTTCATAGGTTGGGTGCCTACTTTTTGATGTCCCTTGAGGACCGCCAGGTGTTTGTGGATGCATTCATTTGGTGTGGCTGTAATTTGGCCACTGGGTGGGGATATCCTTAAAAGAGTCAAATGACCAAAAAAGAGGCTAATGCATGAAAAAAGCTAAGCACCCGTGTAGCGGGAACCATGCAGCCCAAAACCATCGTATCCAACCCCAAAACCCCAAACCATCATGCCCCATAAAAACCCAAACCCATCGTCTCCATGCTCCATCCAAACCCAAAACCCCAACCGTGATTCCCCATAGAAATCCCAAAAAATCGTCACCATGGTCCACCCAACCCCAAAACCCCAACTGTAATGCCCCATAAAACACTAAACCAAGTTCTCCATGATCTATCCAACCCTAAACCCCGACGTCATGCCCCATAAAAATCTATATCCTTACTTTATCCAACCCAAAACCCCAACCATCATGTCACATAAAAACCTCAAATAATCATCTCCATACTCAATCCAACCCCAAAACCCCAACCATCATGCCCCATAAAAACCCAAAAACCCAACCATCATGCCAAATAAAAACCCAAAATTATCGTCTCCATGCTCCATCCAACCCCAAAACCTCAACCATCATGCCCCATAAAAACCCAAAACCATCGTCTCCATACCCTATCTAACCCCAAAACCCCAACCAACATGCCCCATAAAAACCCAAAACCACCGTCTCGATGCTCTATCCAACCCCAAAACCTCAACCATCATGCCCCATAAAAACCCAAAACCCCAACCATCATGCCCCATAAAAGCCCAAACTTATCGTCTCCATGCTCCATCCAACCCCAAAACCCCAACCATCATGCCCCATAAAAACCTAAAACCATCTTCTCCATCCTCCAACCAACCACAAATTCCCAAACGCCATGCCCCATAAAAACTCTAAAACACTGTCTTTGTGCTCCATCCAACCCCAAAACCCCAACTGTCATGCCGCATAAAAACCCAAAACCATTGTCTTCATGTTCCACCATGATGCCCCATAAAACACTAAACCATCATGTCCATGATCTATCCAACCCTAAAACCCCGACG
Source organism: Ptycholaimellus sp. GST1_10 (assembly GCA_030248095.1). Classification (NCBI taxonomy): domain Eukaryota; kingdom Metazoa; phylum Nematoda; class Chromadorea; order Chromadorida; family Chromadoridae; genus Ptycholaimellus; species Ptycholaimellus sp. GST1_10. Next base: position 11,217 of record JASANA010002865.1, read on the forward strand.
TCATGCCCCATAAAAACCCCAAACCATCATCTATATCCATACTCTATTCAACCACAAAACCCCAACAATCCTGTTCCATAAAAACCCAAAACCATCTTCTCCATGCTCCATCCAACCCCAACACCACAACCGTCACGCTCCATAAAAACCCCAAACCATCTTCTCCATGCTCCATCCAACCCCAACACCACAATCGTCATGTCCTATAAGAACCTCAAACCATCGTCTCCATGTTCCATCCAAAACCAAAACCTCAACCATCATGCCCCATAAAAACCCCAAACCATTGTCTCCATGCTTTATATAACCCCAAATCTCCAATTGTCGTGCCCCATGTAATGGCTAATGTGTGAAAAAAGCTGAGCACCCCTGTAGTGGGACCTACACAGCCCAAATACAATTCCTACTATCCAGGTGATTAGGCTCACCCA
>JASANA010002866.1:0-10436 GCA_030248095.1 Ptycholaimellus sp. GST1_10
GGGGTTCGTGTAAGTTACATAACATAACGTTCTATTACATAACATAACGTAGTGCACTACATAACATAACTTAGTGCACTACATAACATAACTTATTAAAATTTGTTGCATACCTGACTCAAGATTGTCTACCACATAACAGTACTTAGTCAAAAAATTCAGTTAAGTTATGTAGAAGACATAATTGAATTTTTTACTCAAAACGATGATTTTGCATGGAATTTTTGCAATTTCTACTCCAAATGTTGCTGTTACATCCTTATATTGTGCCCTGGCACCAATTTTCCTGGCATATGCCTATGCCTAAACATGTTTAAGTTGGGAATCGAGCTACTTTTCCACATCGCATGATCATGTATTTCACATAACAGTACTGATGCAGTACATAACATAACTTAATTGGGCATGACTAGATGACTATGCCTGAGCCTAAACAGCATGTTACATAGCTCAGTAGACTGCATGACTAAGCCCAGTCATAGGCCGGACCAAGCATATGCTTTGGACTAGTCATATGCCAGAAGCTTACACTAAGCCTAAACTAAGTCAAACATGAAATATAAGCCTACCACAAAAAAGTTAGCCAAAAACTTAGCCTATGTCAAAACATAATCCTACACTACCAACAGAGTCCACACCAGTTACTAAGCCTAAACTAAGCATATGCCTATGCCTAAACATATTTAAGTTGGGAATCGAGCTACTTATCCACATCACATGATTATGTGTTTCACATAACAGTACTGATGCAGTACATAACATAACTTAATTGGGCATGACTAGATGACTACACCTGAGCCTAAACAGCATGTTACATAGCTCAGTAGACTGCATAACTAAGCCCAGACATAGACCAGACCAAGCATATGCCTTGGACTAGTCATATGCCAGAAGCTTACACTAAGCCTAAACTAAGTCAAACATGAAATATAAGCCTACCAAAAAAAGTTAGCCAAAAACTTAGCCTATGTCAAAACATAATCCTACACTACCAACAGAGTCCACACCAGTTACTAAGCCTAAAACTAAGCATATGCCTATGCCTAAACATATTTAAGTTGGGAATCGAGCTACTTATCCACATCACATGATTATGTGTTTCACATAACAGTACTGATGCAGTACATAACATAACTTAATTGGGCATGACTAGATGACTACACCTGAGCCTAAACAGCATGTTACATAGCTCAGTAGACTGCATAACTAAGCCCAGACATAGGCCAGACCAAGCATATGCCTTGGACTAGTCATATGCCAGAAGCTTACACTAAGCCTAAACTAAGTCAAACATGAAATATAAGCCTACCAAAAAAAGTTAGCCAAAAACTTAGCCTATGTCAAAACATAATCCTACACTACCAACAGAGTCCACACCAGTTACTAAGCCTAAAACTAAGCATATGCCTATGCCTAAACATATTTAAGTTGGGAATCGAGCTACTTATCCACATCACATGATTATGTGTTTCACATAACAGTACTGATGCAGTACATAACATAACTTAATTGGGCATGACTAGATGACTACACCTGAGCCTAAACAGCATGTTACATAGCTCAGTAGACTGCATAACTAAGCCCAGACATAGGCCAGACCAAGCATATGCCTTGGACTAGTCATATGCCAGAAGCTTACACTAAGCCTAAACTAAGTCAAACATGAAATATAAGCCTACCACAAAAAGGTTAGCCTAAAACTTAGCCTATGTCAAAACATTGGGCTGGCGCGAACGGAGCTTTAGCGCAGTGTCAGCGCCCAGCCCCTCTTTTCGACCCAGGTGTACGTTTTCGGGGTTATTGCTAGATCTTAATTTTGATAAGGCACTAGCTTATGACAGGAAGCTTCAATCGTTCTAATTCCTGTTGCACTGGAAAGAGCATCTGCAAATTGTCCAAAACTCGCGAGGAATCGTCAGAAAACGGCCGAATTCTAGAGAAAATCGCTGAAAACCATTTGGCCGAACTCCTCCTTTTCCTTCTTCTTCTTCTCCTCCTCCGCATCTATTCAATGGACGATAGTAGGCATTCAATTGGCCAACAGTAACGGGTCAGCAAAGACATAAGTGTATTTAATTAATATAGCCCAAATGAATAAACAAAGCATTCGGCTGTGTGGTCAAGTGGTTTGTTCGCCTGATCTGGATCTGTGAGGGCTGGGTTCGAAGCCTCTTCATTGCAAATATTTTTTGTTTTATGTATAAAAAGTGGGAGAAATATCTGGTACCATCGGCAAGCCTAAATTGAATCTCTTTTCTCCCAAAAATTCGATTACCCCGAATTCAAAGTCAAAGAAATACATCTACTTCTAGTGGAATCTGCTGAGCCACCTGCATTTTGTTTTTGCGCGCAATGGAAAGAGCCTCTGAACTGCGCGCTAAAACAAAATGCAAATGTCTTAGAAGCCGATTCCACTAGTAGTAGATGTATTTCTTTGACTTTGAACTCGGGGTAATCGAATTTTTGGGAGAAAAGAGATTCAATTTAGGCTTGCCGATGGTACCAGATATAATCCTACACTACCAACTGAGTCCACACCAGTTACTAAGCCTAAAACTAAGCATATGCCTATGCCTAAACATATTTAAGTTGAGAATCGAGCTACTTATCCACATCACAAGATCATGTGTTTCACATAACAGTACCTTGTAAATGTCTTTTACATAACATGTCTTTCTAAAAAAAACTGCACCTATTCTGATGCTCAAAATTGCCGTAAGACCATCCTAAATTCATTAGATTCAAGAAAAACTACCATTGGAACAGTCTGGGGTAGTGATTATAGCAAAAATAGAAAAATTTCTTTTACATAACATAACTCAGTGACTAAGATATGCGTTATGTTATGTAGTAGAAAATTGGCCTGCTAAGTTATGTTATGTAGTGGACTCCGTTATGTTCTGTATTAGAAATGCAGTATTAAGTTATGTTATGTAACTTAAATTAACCCCCCGCAATGAGGCCATCCCTCGCATTCTTACCTTCCTCCAGAAGGTTCCCTGGCCTCTGCCAACAGCCAACCTAGGTCTAGAAGCAGTTAACTTGCTGCAGATGTGGCGCGGTGCGAACGCCAGACGCCGTGCGAAGCAGATGCGTGCCGTGTACACCATCATGGACGCCTACAGACGGCACAAGCTCCGTTCCTACATCCTCGGCCTCTGCAGCACCTTCGCCGGGGTTCGCGAGCGGCCTGACCTGGGCAAGCACTTGGCTTGGCCTACAGCCCCCGCCGTCCTCGCCACCTTCCGTGCCAAGCTTCAGGTTCTCCAACTCCTCCTTCTTTCGGGAGAACCCAAATGAAAGCTTCCAGGTAATCCACCTTCACTGGCGGTGTCGCCAGATCCGCAGCCGCATCCCGAAAGCTGAATGGACCACCTTCAGTCTCAAGCTCCGCGCCATGGAGGCTTTCCGGGGGCGACGGAGGGGGGCCTGGGGCTTCCGCAGTCCCTGGCTGGCTGACTACATCGCCAAAGTCCCCTCAAATCGTTCAAAACTTGCTCAAGGAAGCTGATGCTGGTTGGCTTGAGGAGCGCGGGAGCACAGACTACCTGCACCAAGTGCAGCAGAGCCATCCATTCCAGCGAGCTCTGTTCGCTTCCCAGATCAAGGTCGGGCCTGTCTAGTGGGGTGTATGATGGGTTAACATTAGATTTGTGACAGAAGTTCAACCATCACGGGAAGTCGGCAGAGCGGGCGCTGCTGGTCACGGATGCCTTTGTGGCCAAGCTGCACTCCAAGACGCTGAAGCTCATGGAGATCTATCCAATGGACGAGGTTGCCAGCCAAACAGTAGGACTGGGATCAACAAGGGAAGATGGAAATGCAGCTGGAGTCCGTGTGGGTGTCGGACGGCAGCGACAACCTGGCCATCCTTCGCTTCAAGGCCTACGACTTCATCCTCGTCCTCACCTCCCCGGAGGCCAGCGTTGCTCCTGCCCTGCTCTACAGGCCCAGCCCTCCACAGCCCAGCGGTGTCTTGAGGTGGGAGAGCTGGTGGGTCGGGTGCTGGGCGATGTGGAGGGGCGGGTAGCCGTGGAGGTTCGCGCTGAGATGAGCGTTCGACTGGGGCGGAAGGCGGCTGCGCTGTCCGTGTTCCCAGACCCAGCAGCTGCGGCGCCGGCCTTCAGGGCACTCGGCCCACAGCAGCTCCAGCTCCTCATTCCACCAACCACTGCTTAGGCTTTCTCTCTCTTTACTTTTTCCATTCCTCATCTGCCTGCTTTTCTGGGCCAACTTTCGCTACCTTCATTCTGCTTACTTTAGTCTTTTCCCGTATCAAAGAAGTTCATTGAACCGGCATGTTTGCGATCAAAAGTGGCTAAGTTTTCACCATGCAAGCGGAAGCGTGAATTCAGTGATTGCTGTTGATGCTGCTCCGGTGAACAATAGTTCCCGTTGGTGCCATACGCGACTTTATTTTTCCTTCATGTGCTTCAGAGTGTTTTATGAGTTTGAAAAAAAGCATAAAACTAAAAGACATAACAGCGGCTGTATTTGAAAGTCTCTTGCACCCATTGAAGTCATCAATCAACGAAGGCACCTTTAAGGTTTCTTGATCTGTTTTGATGGATAATGAGCAATACACTGCCAATAAAATGACAACAATCTATATATTAGCATTTAGATCAAAGCAAAAGCCTCAACCACATTTTCTATTGTTTTTAAATCACCTTGATTTTTTATGAGACAACAACCATACAAAAAGATATATTGAATGAAAATTGATGACCTATTAACCGCCTCGTGTCTAGTTGAAGCTTGTTACGATTTCTTGAGATTTTACAAACTGAACTTTTGAGCTCAATAATCAATATGCTTGACGCTAAAATCCATATGTTTTACTTTAACTATTCTAGCAATCTAAAGAAACCTGAGGTTTGGCATCAAATTCCTGCCACTGTCATTTGGTGTCTAATCAAATGTTTGATGGCTTTTGAAAGTCATTTGAGACGTGAGGCGCCCCACTGCCAACCTGATTGGCAGAGCAAGGTTAACGCGGAATTAATCTGGTTTCGAGTATCGAGCAAAATGGTATGGTCGGAGGGTGACGTGGTGCTGATTGGCAATGCACCATATCCACCGCTCATCAACAACTGCAGTTGGTTGGAGAACACCTTCCAGCCCACAGCCACCTGTCCCCTACCTGGTATCAGCGCCGAGGTTATTGGGCCAGTCATGTGAAGTCGATGAGTTTGCTGCACCCCTTCAGTTGCTGGCCACAATGCTGAGCTTGGCCAACATCAGCTATCGAATCGTCCGCTATCCCCTAGACTGGGGCGTGGAGCAGAGCGATAGTGGCTGTGCATTCTCTGGTTTGCTAGGTGCCGGTCGATAGCCTTGCCGATAGCCTTTGTCATCCCTCTCTGCTGCAGGAGAGGTGATCAACGGCAGTCTCCACACCGTCTCCTCTGAGTACACCCTCTCACTTCGCAGAGCCGCCTGCCTTCGCTTCCTCTACCCAACACTCTACTCGTCTACCTAACACCTAGCAGTGCCTGGTTTAGGCTATTAGCGACAGAGGACATGTTGGCACAGGGAGCATGTCCTGGTCTATAAGGGGGCCAAGGATTTGACGTCCAACCTCTACGCCCTCTTACGCGTCTTCAGCCCGCTTGTCTGGCAGATTCTCTTCGGCTGCTTCATCGGCGCCATCCTCCTCATCACTCTCAACAACACACTCTTTCACCTACAGCCACAGCTCAGCATCAAATCTATCCTCACCTATTTTGTTGCCTTTCTTAACTGCCAAATAAAGAGCAGAGAGATGCAATTGTTTTGTTTCAGAAATCAGCTGTCTGGCAGGTGGTCACTATGGTAACAGACCAATGGTCACAAGAGTCCAGTCACACTGCCCAAGTTGCTTTTTAACACCAGGCGGGTGAAAGAAATGGAGAGCAATTTCCTAGGGAACTTTTACCATCCGCGTTTTACTGACGCTGTTGGGCATCTGCACCCTCTTTCAGCTGCAGCTCTACGGAAACGGCATCCTCTCCGCCCTCCTCTTTCACTCCGAGCGCCCACCTTTCCGCAACCTCCAAGAACTGGCAGGTCTACCGCCACCTCTTTCCTCAGCCCATCAGTTGCTCATATTCTCAGGGAAGGTGGCGAGCGGCCAAGCGAACTACTTAGTGGAGGCTGAAACTGTCCTGGAGTCCATGCTTCGCACTAGAAATGCCACGTTTTTGGCGGAACTGCGACTGGCTCTCCAACACCGCCCCTATATCCCCGTCAAGACCCAGCAGGAGGCCCTGAGTCTTGTCCGGGCAGCTGCCTCTGGTCAGTCTGGTCTCGCTTCTTCGCTTTCCTCGCCATTCGCATCAGTCTCGTAGGCAGTCTGGGCTGGCATACGCAGAGAGACCTGGTGCAGAGCCAGATTGCAAGCGACTGTCAACTTCGCGCCATCACAGACACCAGCCTTCCTGTCGTCCGCATGTCCTTTGTCGTCGCAAAGGGGGAGCGAGAGTTGGAGAGCCGCCTCAACAACCTCGTCCATTCCTCCACTTCACTCTTGGCTCACCTACAGTCTCTATGCTTCTTCCTCCTACTGTCGGGATGACTGGATAGATGAACAGGTGGAAGTACAACCATGCGGAGGCTCGTGGTGCAGACTGCCCGGCACCGAAGCGGCTACTGGTGTTGGCTAACTTCAGCGGGCTCTTTGCAGGCTACGCGCTCATTCTCATCGTCACTTCACTCATTTTGCTGCTCGAAATAGCCGCCCGCCGCCTATTTTTTGCTCCAACTGTCAGATACATTTAGGAAGGGCGTTAAGACAACAAATTGAAACCAGAAATAAGTTTGACAAAAAATAATAATTTTAGCTAATTACTTTTTCTTGAGATGTACGACTGCAAATATCAAAAACAGATTATGTTTATGCTTGTACTGTTTTAGATGGCTTCTTAAATCAATGTTCATATAATCCTTGCTGCATGTTGCTAATCGTTGTAATCGCTAAACGGAAATCAAAATGAAAACAATTGCAAAATTAACATGTAATGAACCTTATGTACTGTTACCGATATGTTTCAATCAGCTTTATCAAATCAACTTTAAAAAAAATATATTTTCACAATAAAATGCAAGGCAGTCAGAGCTCCGAAGGCCACCTATTATGCGTAAAGAAATGAAAATTAGAGATGGAAGTGGAAATGGATTACAGTGAGATAGTAGTAGGTAAAAGTGCACTTCTAAATAACTCAATGAAATGCCATTCCATGTACAAAACTAATGAAGCAAATGAAAGGAATGCGAATAATTTGGTTGACATGCATAACTGTATTGAGGCGCACAGTCTAGAGCTGCCTACAAAGTTGGTTTTACCCTCCCCCCTACACCACTCATCAAGCACAACACTCAGCACGGGGTCGGGATTTTCAGGGTCAAAGTTGGTCGCAACAGATCAGCAAAATGTTGCAAAAAAGTGAGACAAAGAGAGAGGAGAGAGAGAGAGAGAGGAGGGGAGGGGTCAGAACTCAACAGTCTCAGGCGGTTGAGCCTCGGCGACGAAGGCCTCTAGGTTGTCGCCTCCTTGGACACCCCCTTCGCTCAGCCCATCCAATTCCAGCAGCTCCTGCCACCGGTGCATGGCTTAACTCAGCAAGCACAAATCAAAATCTCACCAAGATGTCGTCAAACTGGTCTTGAGGGTCGGGCTGCATGGGCTCGGTTTGGCAGCCTTTGTTCTGCAAAGCTTCAACACTTTCATACCAGCACCTCTTCCGCAACACTGTTGAAAAATGACAGCAGGAAATACTAGGTCTAAAGTTGTTAGCGTCAATGGATGCAGAGCCATTGGATTCAAGCCTACCTCCATAGCAGAAAAAAGGTCCGTGAAGCGGAGCGTAGCGGGCCACAAGCGTTGGCTCGGACAGTGCTGGGAATGAATGTTGCGTGAGCTGGAGGGCGGAAGAAAAAGCCACAACTGGGGCCCAGCACTGCCCTCCTTACCATCCTGTCTGCTTTTGCCCCCCTTGTTCTGGCCAACTGCAATCTTGCGAGGATAAATCTCACACTGACAGCTGTGGCAGAAAAAGTTTGCACCATAAGAGGAGTGAAGTTGCTCTAAAAACCCGCATTATGCGCCTAAATGAGCCCCTCACTCAGGCTACTCATGCTGGCTGCCCTATTTCTTTCCTGGACATGGCTGCCCAATTTTTTCCTGCCAGGATGCGGCGGGTCTTCCTGGCCCACCTACGGGCGCTCCTACCCACAAACACACCATCAACGTAGAGACTTCAATTTCAAGGGACTGGCTCTACCGTTCAAGGATAGCAACCAGGACAGTAGAATCGGTCCAAACATCCTATTCAGCCAAGTCATTTGAATTGCTCGCGCTATCAATAAGTCCACTATAACAAGTATATGGCGCAAAGCGCAATAGGTGACCGCGGAGCACATCCTTTATATGATACTTTGTAACTCAAAAATCAAGTCTGTGGTTTCTCAACCAATTTCAAAAGTAAGCAAAGACTTAGAATCGACATATAAGACTAGTGAACAAAAAAATCAACTCTTCTGTGCAATTCTCAAGACTTCAGGTACTACAATGCAAAAACCGCATATTGCAATTTTCCAACTTTCTACCCAGAAAAGTAATGTTTTAAATGCTTCGGGACCAGTTCCACCCCTCCAGATATTCTTAAAATTTAATTACCTTTAAGCAAAAAAAAGTTTGTCCAAATCCATTGAGAATTCGCCATTTCTCAACATACCCCATTTTTTAAAATTTCTACCCAAAAAAGTTATGTTTCTTATGCTCCAGGACCAGTTCCACCCCTCCAGATCTTCCTAAAATGTTATTACCTTTAAGCAAAAAAAAAAGTTTGTCCAAATCCGTTGAGAATTCGCCATTTCTCAACATACCCCATTATTCAAACTTTCTACCCAAAAAAGTAATGTTTCAAATGCTCCGGGATCAGTTCCACCCCTCCAGATCTTCCTAAAATGTTATTACCTTTCAGCAAAAAAAAAGTTTGTCCAAATCCGTTGAGAATCCGCCATTTCTCAACATACCCCATTTTTCAAAAGTTCTACCCAAAAAAGTAATGTTTCAAATGCTCCGGGATCAGTTCCACCCCGTCAGATCTTCCTAAAATATTATTACCTTTCAGGAAAAAAAAGTTTGTCAAAATCCGTTGAGAATTGAGCATTTTACAGCATACCCCATTTTTCAACCTTTCTACCCAAAAAAGTAATGTTTCAAATGCTCAAATTCCGGGTCTACCCCTCCAGATCTTCCTAAAATAGCATTACCTTTCAGGAAAAAAAAAGTTTGTCCCAATCCGTTGAGAATTCGCCCGTGGACAGCATTTCCAGATACATATATATATATATATATATACGTATCAGGACAAAAGTTTAGTAACCTCTATAGACCGCGGAGCGGCCCTTCGGGCCGCTCCGCGGTCAAAAACTCGTCTTTAAAGATGTCGTCTACTATAAAAACACGTCTATTCAAATCTCACCTCTTACTGCGCACGGATCAGGAAAGAGGTTGATCACATCAAGAATCATGCCATACATAAGCAAAATCAGGCAAATGACAATTTGAGCTGTATCAAAAATGTCAATACGCCAAAATATTTAACAAAAATAAGAGGCTTTTAGTTAAAAGGCTTGGATCATGGCGCGTTCTTTTTTCTCGCGTACTTCTCCCTTCCCCTTAGGCACGCTGCCCTGTTCCTCTTCCACAAATTCACCTTCGCCTTCTTGCAGTCGTCACGAACTTTCACATTCTTCAAATAAACGAATATATTTTAGAGGACAAAATAGGCGTTTTTAAATAGCACCATACGGTACGGGTACAGGTAGGACTTGAGGAAAGTGATGCTTGAAGTAGGGCGGTCGGCGATAGGCGCACGGGAGCCTATGACGGCGGCCTCCTCTAGGATGTCGACCAGGTTCGTCTTCACCTGCTGATGCAGTAGGCGCCTTTCGCCCAACTCGCCCTGCTTCCTCGGCTGGGCCTTCACCTCTAGCTTGCTGAGATCAATGGAGGCCAGGAGTTTGGAGTTTGTGCTGTGGACAGTTGACAGTTGGCCATAGCATTGAAATGTAGTTGGAAGGGGGTAACCGCGAAAGCAGTGAAGGCGGGGTGAGTTTGTCCATGCAGGACTGGCGGAGCAGGCGGCGTTGCTGATGCATATGGTAGGCGGAGGGCCACTCGCCCATTGCCCTGCCAGGCAAATGAAGTGCTCACGCATCTCTTCTGAGCAGAATCAGATGATTTAGAGGAGTAAATAAAATAGAGAGCAGTAGAGAATGAAGCTTCTGCTACACTTTCAACGGGAGTTGACCAATTTCATACACATTCCACATTTTCCATATTTTTCAACAAATTTTTCATATTTTTGGCCATATTTTCATATCACCAGCGTTTTCCGCCTGATTTCAAAAAATTTTGTTGAAAAATTACCAAACTAACTACATAGGGT
>JASANA010002868.1:0-15086 GCA_030248095.1 Ptycholaimellus sp. GST1_10
TAAAAAATGATTTCAAATTTTTTTTTACAAAAAAATAAAAAAAAATTAAAAAAAGTTGGCCTTTACTTGACGCTGAGACATAGACGATCGGCGCCGTCTCCCGCCAAACTCCGATGACTGGCCTGGTTGAACGCCTTCATCTTGGTCAGAATGAACCTCAATCGATCTCTGCCTTTGGTCCACTCAGCCTCAGCAATGAAGGCCTCGGCCTGTTTCGGAGGCAGTAAAAAAGAGCAGGATTGGAAGGGGCGCCAACTCGAGGATGGTCTGGGCCCAGTAGGAGCGGTAGGAGAGGAGGCCCAGGTCAGAGAGAGGCTTCTCAGGCGAGCCCGTCTTCCCTTCGTACTGCAAGAGACCGGAGTGTTAGAACAACTGGCATTGTCAAGTTAACTCAACCAGCATCAGTATCTGCAACTCTGCTCTCTTTATAGGTGTCTAAATCTAGTCTCCATGATGCTATTATCAAAATTGTGCCAATTTTGTGAATTATTTTGGTTTGGGAAATATAATGCAATGAATGGATTAATTTTTCATTTTAAAATTTTTGCCATTTTTTGTAAAATATACTTTTTGTGAAATATACTGATCGATGGCTACCTTGGAGAGGGCGTAGCTGAACTCGATGAGCAGGCGTCCGAAGCCTTTCCGCTGGTAGGGCGGCAGTACCAGGATGCAGGCCACATTGTAGTCCTCTGCACTCTCCTTCTCCTCAAAACTTTCCTCTCTTCTACTTGGACGTACAGCTGACTTAGTTGGCAAAAAGAAAGGCCTGAAATGCCTGATCTCAAAGGCGGACCTTGGAGAAGTAGCCGACGATATGGAAGCCGCGATTGTCCCACTCCGCCATGATGTAGAAGAGAAAAGGATCCGTGTCGTAGTAGAGCGTTTTGTGGTCCAGGAACAGTTTGGCCAGGAGGCACAGATTCTGCGCGTACACCTGGCAATTTTTCTTTACTTTTATTTAGGCCGAAAATGTTTGCAGCATTTTTAGACTGCCCCAAAATTTAGAGAGCGGTATGGTAAAGGTTGTAAAGACCTTGTTCTTGCGTCCGTCGATCTCGAAGAAGGAGATGTTGCCGTTGCGGTAGATCTCGTTGCCGGGTGGGTGACGCAGGCTGCATTTGGCCTGGTAGGAACAAACGAAGCCTTGATTGAGTACCCTGAGAGATGCGGGAAAGAGGGTACCATGTGTCTCTGCAGACACTTCAGGCTCTTCACGTACTTCAGGCAGAACTCGCAGAGAAAAATGCACGGCAGTGTCGTCATCTCTTGCGGGTAGGGTGAAAAATACCTTTAATATTTCACCATTTCACGAAAGGCTTTCAGATAATTAGATTGCTAAAACAATTTTGCGAGCAGCTTAGTAAAATATTTCGGAAAGTCCGAATTTTTAAAAAAAAAATTGAATAAATTTTTTTACAAAAACCATACTAAACCAACCAGACTATTTTCACAAGGAAATCAACTGGACATTTTTTTCAACAATTTTGTGCCTCGCTGAACCTATCACAGGCCAATTGACAAGCAAAGCATGGAACCAAGGCTTGATCTTGTAGCGGCCGAGCTGTATCTGCTCAATGTTCCTGATCCTGGTCATGGCGTCCTCGTTGTGGCAAAGAGAGCCCGTCTGCCTCGGAATGCCTTCAAACGCACCTCTCCTCATCCCTCCTCCTCCATCCACCAAATCTCTACTCGTGATCAGGGCTCCGGAGCCCACCGGGACGCTTCCTCCCTCGCCCTCCTTCACCTCCACCTGCACAGCACCGCTTTTCACCTCTTCAGTGACTGTCACGAGCAGAGTAGTCCATTAAGGCCCAGGTTAATGCTAATACATGGATATTACCCACTAATCATATTTTGTGTCTCCCTGATTCTTGTAGCAATCCTCCTGTCCATCTCATTCACAAGCTTCACTCGCCACAAACTGAAATCCCTCACCTCCTGACTTAGCTTCCAAACAGTGATCCTTCCGTTGACGACGCCAGAACGTCGAAGGCGGGTCAGGAGGTGAGAGATTTGAGTTTGCGGCGGGGGGTAGCTTGTGGCAGAGATTAGCAGGCCCTCTTTTCCAGCTTCCAAATCTAAACTGTTGACCTTGGCCTCGGAGGCGACGCCGGCCAGACTGGCGCAGCTCCCCGCCGGTGTCAGGCCGCCGGGCAGCTTCCGCTTTCGATTGCCTTGCCCCGCAGGGGTGCCCTGAGAGAGAGAGAGAGAGGCCGCTGGTGAGGGAAGGAGGGAGGGGATGGTAGAGGACTTTGAGTCGTCCAGGAGGCTCGGCGGCCTCCGGGGTGGTGGCGCGGGAGACGGACTCGGAGTTGGCGGAGCTCACAGGGCGCAGCTGTTTGTTGGCCTTGGCGGGGAACTGGACGGAGGACATGTCCAGCCGATCCCCGGCCACCCATTCGTCCAGCCGTCGGTTGACTGCCAATTCCAATTGGGGCTCGGCATTTTTTTGTATTTTTGCAAAAAAATAATTAAAATTTTTGTCAAATTTCAAATTTTTAAAAATAAGTCAAAATTATTTAGGAAAAGAAAATTTAGCCGTTGAGCTGTTAAATTGGAAAATTTTCCGAAAAATGAAAAGCCAGGTAGTATTAGGCTGATGTTTGCGCACTTTTCTAGCCTCTAGCAGAAGTCTGGCAAGTCAGTCTGTTCCCTCAAACATCTCCAGAAACAGAGGCTTACAGTCGACGAAGTGAACGTAGAAAAGCGGGCGGCCGCTGATCGGGTCCTCCCGGTGGGCCAGAATCTCTGCATCCTCTGCAAAACGCCTATTTTTCCTCCCTCCCTAGGAGGCTGATGAGGAGGACAAACGGAAGGTGTCGCAGGCGTTCATGCGAACATCACCGGGCAGCCTTCCATGATGGCTTCCAGTGGTAGTTGGCCGGGCATCTTTCTTCGGACTCTGAGTGTCTAGGGCAAAGCTAGGGCGGGTGGGAGTGAAGCTGCCTTGGCTGCATGCCCTGCCTGAGGCCTTTTCGCGCTGAGAGCCTAGGCTGCGCGCGCTTTTAAACTGTTGGCAGATGCGTGAGAGGAGAAAAGAGAACCTGGCGGGAAATGCTGCTGGAATTTTGGTTGATGGCTTTGGGAGAAGAGAAGAGGAAAATATGTGAATATAAGTGGAAGGATTTGCCAGAATTTTTCGTTTACAACCTGCGATCCATTTTTGCCTCCTTGATTCTGCCATTCAGCCATTTCAGTGTCCTATCGTGCTCAATCTTGGGAATATTAAGCGATTTGCCATCGTTTTCTAATTTAGACTGGGTTCATCAATAATTATGCGGTTGATGAGCTGTAGGTATGATCGATAAATTGATGATTCCTGGCTGGGATCAGCGGGCAAGCATAGGGCGAGCCGAAATGTCCAGCTGCTCACCCAGCTGGGTCAGGTTCACATTGGGCGCTGCAACTTTGACCCCCTTTACATCGCTTTCATAGATCCCATTTCCATTGTCGAACTATACCAGTTGGCATCGGCATGAAATGAACCTGTTCGAAAAAAGGCAGTGCCAGAATTTGACAGTAAAAAGAACAAACGTGAGCCATTTAGAAATAGGAGGCAGGTGACGCTTGCTAAGGCATAGCAGCTTCCGTAGCAACTCTCCGAAGTGTGGCCCAGATTGCTCTCCCACATGGAGGCGCTTTTCACCACACGAGGCTCTCTGTCCACCAGTTCGTAGTCGTCAAACTGCAGCAGGATTCAATTTCCTCTGTCTGCATTGTCAGCCAAATTTATTAAATTTTTAAAGTCAAACGCCTAGTAAGGTTATTTTTCTGCTATTTATTGCAATTTCTGATCAGATAGTGAAACAGTTTGCGTATTTGTCAAAAACAAGAGACGAATCAATTGGAAATATTTTATTACGATTCTTCTAAAAAGAAGGCTAACACCAAGGAGAGTGCAGTAGCGATGGGCCGCAGATGTCTCGCAAGTGGACTTGAAGGAACATTTCAGCACATAGAACAGCATCACTGGAAAAGGAAAAGTGTTGGAAGGATATAATTGGGAGCTGGTCGAGAACCCATGAGGCTCAAATCGAGTCGGCGGCCAACGCGGTGCTTCAATGTTCACAGCAAACCTGCTGAAGCGCCCCTCTAGGAAAATTCCCTCAGCCAGAAGCGCTCCTTAAATTTTTGTCTGAGCTTTGAGTAAATTGATGGCAAGCAATATTGGAAAAGTTTTTTTTTGAATATCAGTATTTAAGGCCTGACTTCCTTTACGACATTTTCAGATCAAGGAAGATAGAAAGAGCCTTGCGTAAAGAGCAGAAGAAGTGCCGCATTCATGCTTGCTTAAAAGCTGGCGTTGGAAGGACAAAACAGGTGATATATTTTCAAGGCTGTCGAAAGTTGCAGCGCGTTCAATGAGGGAGGATAAATGAGATGGATTGCCAGTGAGTGTTTGCGCAAACAGGTGAGCAAATTTTGGCCAAATTGGCTAGTTTTCATGTTCCTTCTCAGCAATACGTAACTGAACGAAGGACAGCTACAAATAAGACCAACAATCGCTCTATGCTCTGGGGCCTCCACACCCATGCCCTCCGGCCTCTGGAGCTCTGACTGCCCTGCCCTACGTGGCAGGCGGCTGTCGGCCGCACAAAAATCGGCCAATTTTGTTGGAAAACCACGGAGGCCCACCCCCGGAACAACATATATATATATATATATATATACCGAGCCGGCAGGGATTTTTTTTCACGAGGTTTTTGAGCAGCCATAGCTCTATGAATATTATAGCTAGCACAACGTTCAGGCCACCATTGGAATTATTATATAAGATATATATATGCGGACAGACGGACGCAAAAATGGGGTAACTGCTTAAGCTGGCCTGGGCCGCCCGCCGCTTTAGGCAGGGCGCCAGAGCTCCTCCGGCCTCCGGGCATGGGTGCTACGGCCCCTACACTTCGCCTAGCATGCTTTGCATGCTAGGCTACGCTCCAGGGCCTTCACACCCATGCCCTCCGGCCTCCGGAGCTCTGACTGCCCTGCCCTACGCGGCAGCGGCCTGCGCCGCGCAATAATAGGTTTTTTTACCTTAGATTGTGAACTTTGTACACAGTAAAAATTATCACCGTTCCAATGTATAAATGGATGAATTTATGATAAGAGAGTACCCAATCTTATTTGCAATTGATTTGGTCAAAATGTAGTTAGTTGGCTCCCAAGTTTTGCAGAATTTACCCATTAGTTGAAATATATATTTTTTTAAATATTAAGTCCATAATTTTGTCTTTTTTTTAAAACTATCATATATACGTAGAACTAGACCAAAGTAAATACCAAGGTACCAATTAATTGCAATCGAAATAGGTAGCAGAGCCATTTAAAAAATTTTTGCAATGCATATTTTTAAAAAATGTTTTTACAATTTCCTTTTTTGGGCGCTGGTAAAGTCGCTGGTACTTCAATCGCTGGTAAAATATATATAAAAAATACTTTTTGGGTTAGTATAATAATTTCATCCACTTCATGCAGGAGCAAGGCCCCTATGTATGGAGTCAAAGATGACGTTGGTGATGAGCTGCTTGTTCACCACGGCCTTGTGAAAGCCCATGAAATACAGATACCATAATCTACATCCCAAATTACCTATATGATGTTATTTGTAGGGTCAAAAACCCTTTATAATGTCTCAAGACGAAGTTGGTGATGACATGCTTGTTCACCACGGTCTGGTGGAAGACCTAGAAGACCAGATAAAAGTAAGCGGGCGCCACAATCATATTCTACGTGCAAAGTTACCTGTATGGTGCTGTTTTTTTAGACCAAAAACCCTTTACAATGCCTCAAGACGAAGCTGGTAATGACCTGCTCATTCGCCGCGGCCTGGTGGAAGCCCATGAAGACCAGATAGAAGTAAGCGGGCGCCACAATCGTAATCTACGTGAAAATTACCAATATGGTGCTGTTTGTAGACCAAAAACCCTTTAAAATGCCTCAAAATGAAGTTGATGATGACCTGCTTGTTCACCACGGCCTGGTGCAAGCACAAGGAGACCAGGTAGAAGCAAACTGGTGCCACCATCGTAATGTACATTTAAAATCGCGCTGTTTTTTGGCGAAAAACCCTGTAAAAAGCATAAAATAGAGTTAGAATTAAAAGACATGCAAAAAAACCCAAAAAACTGAATTGTTACCCAAAAAGTTGATGTTTCGACCTAAAAACGCTAAAAATGCCAAAAATAGAGGTGCCTAGATATTTTTTTGGCCTGATCTAGAACTCTTGAGATCTCCACCCCAGAAGCAGCCAAAGTGTCTGCAACACAGCGCATGGACGGACGGTCGGTGTGCGCCCAGACACCGGACATCTTTTGTTAAAGTTTTTTAAGAATAACTCTTGAAATAAAGCACTTACAAAAAATTTTCCAAAGAAGATCCCCATCAATTTGACCACAGCGCGTCGATTGAGCTTATTTGCAGCGCTCTCCAACATCTGTTTGACGAGCTACAGCCTGCCAAACTTTGGGAAAGCTGCAATTGGTTGTATTGCTTGATAAGAGGGGCTTGGCGCTACCGCTCTGCTAACGCTCCGCTCGCGCAAACCCAAAAGAATAACTTTTTTAGGGTGAATGTAGGTGAATCTTGGAAAATCAGTCAAGCGTTTCTTCATAAAAATATTTTTACATTTTTAGGCTGATGGAGTACAGACTACACAAATGATGCGGCTTAAATGTGAAATTTCCAGGAAATTGATTTGCACAGTGCTTACATACGTTGCTTGCCATTGGGCGCCTCCTAAGTAATATTCAAAAAAACTATAATGAATAAAGCGTTCAATTTAAAAATCTAATTTGCACAGGCTTTAGTAAAAATGGATATAAAGCAACTAAAAAACTCAAAACTATGCTATGTTTTTAACAGGGAAGCATTCAAGCATATTCATTTGACCAAGTATAATAGTGCAATAGGTAACCGCAAGGTAACCATGTGTTTTGAAAACCAATCTTAAAAGAAAGCACAGACTTAGAACCAGTATACATGAATTGTGAACGAACAAGTATATGGCGCAGAGCGCAATAGGTGACCGCGGAGCTAAACACCTCACAAGTCTTAACTTTTACAAGTTTTACCCAATGAAGAGATGTTTCAAAAGGTTGGGGATCAAATCCAGAACGTTGCAGAATTTTATTACCTTTCAAATAAAAAAGTTTGTTGTAAAAAAAAACCGTTGAAAATTCGCCATTTCTCAACATACCCCATTTTTCAACCTTTCTACCCAAAAAAGTAATGTTTCATATGCTCCGGGACTTGTTCACCACTCCAGATCTTCTTAAAATTTTATTACCTTTCAGCAAAAAAAAGTTTGTCACAATCCGTTGAGAATTCGCCATTTCTCAACATACCCCATTTTTCAACCTTTCTACCCAAAAAAGTAATGTTTCAAATGCTCAAAATCCGGGTCTACCCCTCCAGATCTTCCTAAAATTGCATTGCCTTTCAGGGAAAAAAAAGTTTGTCAAGATCCGTTGAGAATTCGCCCGGGGCCAGCATATCCAGAGGATTTATATATGAGGACAAAATTTATATATGAGGACAAAAGTTTAGTAACCTCTATAGACCGCAGAGCGGCGCTTCGGGCCGCTCCGCGGTCAAAAATTCTAGTTTTGTTCGCAATTTTCCGCGGTTCAGATGCAATTGCTAGAATCTGATGCAAGGCTTCTTCAAAAGCATGAAAACTCATCACTCAAAACGGTAACTCTGTGGTATTTAAACCAATTTCAAAAGTAAGCACAGATTTGGAACTAGCATACATGAATTGTGAACAAAAACTCTTGTCTGTTGTGCAATTCTCACCCGTTCATCAGCTATAAAGAAAGAAACAATTTCCGTGAAATTTTTTTTGAATTGCTGCCCTCAGCTTGGCTGGCGGCAGTCTAAGGATTCACCCCCAAAAAGGTCTGAGGCTATGTATATATAACTGGTACCATCGGCAAGCCAAATGTGGGTCTCTTTTCTCTAAATTTTGTAATTGCCTCGAGCAAAAAGTCAAGGAAATACATCTACTACTAGTGGAATCTGCTACTTGGACAGTTGCATTTTGTTTTTGGTGCGCAGTTGAGTGTCTCTTTCCATGCGCGCCCAAAACAAAATGCAGATGACGCAGCAGATTCACACTATTAGTAGATGTATTTCCTTGACTTTTTGCTCGAGGCAATTACAAAATTTGGAGAAAAGAGACCCACATTTGGCTTGCCGATGGTACCAGTTATTTCTTCCACTTTTAACATAGCATAAAATGTATAAATACAATTTAATATTATGGATAAAAAATAAAAAAAGAAACTCATTAAAAAATATAATAAAAGGAAAAGAATCGATAATTAAATCTACAATGTTATGTATTGGCAAACTAACATATCATTTTTTGTGAAATTTTCATGACTTTCACTTTACTTTTGGCCTGCCTAAGGTACGAGTTATTTTCTCAACTTGAAACACACAAAAATAAAAAATAAATGCCTGAGATGGAATCGAATTAACTAGTCCCATCCAATTATCCCAACACTTACACCACTACACCACTGGTGCATACGGCTCCAAGTTTTGCTCAAGACTTACCGGGTGCGTCTTCCAAAAACTGGAGATATGATCATTTTTGTAAAATCACTCAAAAAATCAAAAGTTCAACATTTCAGCATTTTTTCATACACATTGGAAACGTGATTTCTCTCTCCCAATAAAAGCTTTTGGGCTCAAAATTTAACACAAGTTGGCTCTAAGGGTGGTTTACTTACATACCAATTTTTAGCCCTCTATGTGCTTCCTATGTTGAGAAAGAGCCTTCAAAGTACATCCATCTTAACCATTCCTATGGTTCTGCAGCACTGTTTGACTGGCCTGGCCATATAGCACAGACATGGCTAAACGGTGGATGTACTTTGAAGGCTATTTCTCAACATAGGAAGCACATAGAGAGCTAAAAATTGGTGTGTAAGTAAACCACCCTTAGAGCCAACTTGTGTTAAATTTTGAGCCCAAGAGCTTTTATTGGGAGAGAGAATTCCCATTTCCAATGTGTATGAAAAAATGCTGAAATGTTGAACTTTTGATTTTTTGAGTGATTTTACAAAAATGATCATATCTCCAGTTTGGCTAATTGAAATAATCTGCAAATTTATACACAAACTAACTATGCCTGGGCCTAATTTCAGTAAAAATTTCAACTCTTTAGCTTTTAATGGGCTTGAGATATTGTGAATCAAATTTTGTCAACTTTTGGAAGACGCACCAGGTATGTATAAATAAATACATTAGGACCGGGGAGGGGGAGTGGGGGGAAGAAATGAATAACTACTTTCATTTCAAGAATAGATGCGGAGGAGAAGGAGAAGGAGAAGCAGGAGTTTGGACAAATGGTTTTGAGTGATTTGCTAATGATTGCTGCAACTTTCTGGCGATTTCTCGCGAGTTTTGGTCAATTAGAGGATACTCTTTCTAATGGAAATAGAATCAGAGCAAATAGAGCTTCCTGTGAGGAGCAAGAGCCTTATCAAAATTAAGATCTAGCAATAACCATTAAAACGTACACCTGGGTCGAAAAGAGGGGCTGGGCGCTGACAGTTCGCTTTGCTCCCTCGCGCCAGCCCAATAGATGATAGCAGACTCTGGGATAGCTTCTGCCCATCTCTGCTCCTCACACTCTCAGCGGAAATGTAACCAAAAGAGAACAGGGTGCTCCTGTGCAGCACAAGGACCTTTTTGGTTGAGTTATGCTGAATTAACGCTTAGCACAGTTTCATGTGATTTGTGGGGATGCGGGGTATCAACATAAATCTGAAAACTTCTTCATCGGGTACCTGGCTCAAACTGCGCAGAATGCCAAAATAATGAATCAAAAACTGAAATTCAATTAGCTCTAACTCTGCCAATTCTCAACCGATTTCAAAAATTCCAATGCCATTTTAAAGATAAAATTCGTATCTATTGCAAAGACC
This sequence comes from Ptycholaimellus sp. GST1_10, assembly GCA_030248095.1. Classification (NCBI taxonomy): domain Eukaryota; kingdom Metazoa; phylum Nematoda; class Chromadorea; order Chromadorida; family Chromadoridae; genus Ptycholaimellus; species Ptycholaimellus sp. GST1_10. The sequence continues at coordinate 9,939 of JASANA010002868.1, forward strand.
ACAAAGCAAAATTCAAAGTAAATCTAAAGCTACGCCCAAAAAACCCCCAAAACGACCACTTTGCCCCTATGCCTGATGTTTTTCCCGTGATCGGATGAAGCTGGAACCATGATTTTCGGCTATTTTGACCACGTTTTACCCAGAAAAGTTAAGTTTATGTCAAAAGATGCAGTATTCGTGCTGCAGGGCATGATGATGTGACGGACAAGGCCTAGCTTTTATAATATGGACTAGGTTGAGCTCCGCCATCACCTACGGCGTCTATTATATATATCTGGTACCATCAGCAGGCCAAATGTGGGACTCTTTTCTCCAAAATTTGCAATTGCCTCAAGTAAAAAGTCAAAGAAATACAATTTATACTAGTGGAATCTGCTGCTTGGACAGTTGCATTTTGCACCAGATTGTACATACCAGATATTTCTTCTACTTTTAATATAGTATAAAATGTATAAATGAAAATTTTATAATGTTGGGTAATTAATAGAAAATTTTATTGGGTAAATAAATAATTAATAGATGTAATGTATCAGTAGCCTGTGATGAATCCAAAGCCGGTTTTGCTGTGACCTTGAGAGGGTGGCGTCTGCCCCCGCGCCTGGTTCATTATGTCAGTTTAGCACTTGTCTTTGCTCTTTCCCGATTAACTATCCAACCCTTCAACTTCGTAATCAAAACACGCTATGCAACTGCTGTAAATGCCACAGCGTATGGATAGCATAGAGTGAAGTTAGCTCTTTGCTGTACCCTTCAACCCACCACCTCTACAACATGGGCTTACTACGCGTTTTTGCCACCTCTTCAGCTCCATTTGCGTCTGCTGGACGCATTTGCAAATGGTGATCAAGTCAACTTTGCCAAGCTACAACTTCGGGACAGCAACCAAAAGCCTTCAGCTTCAGCTGCCTTTTGCTTCACTGCGGACAAGTGCACCAACAGCAGCGATTGAAATTCACTCAGTCATGGCCGGCTTTGTGAATTTTGCTTTGACGCCTTCTGCGACTACACTGCAAAGGGACTGAACATTGACTGCAAAGTCTATTTTCAATGCCCATTCTTTGACAGCAACATTGCAGCTCCAAGTTTTGCATTATTCCTGGCTGGAAATTGTGACTCTGCGTGTCTTTGATGACGTCAGACTGTGCCATGCAATGTCATCCTTTTGACATTGCCTTCAACATTGCTGCAACAAGATTGAAAATGAACTGAAAAGTTCTTTTCTAAATATCCCGCTACGATGCTTTTTTTCTAGGATTTGTGAAATCATACTCGCCGAAGTTCAAGACAACATTTCAACTCCGCTGCTTGGCATAGAAAATTAACTGAAAAGTTCCTTTTCATGCCATCTTCGCAAGCATCGTCAACAGAATTTCATTTCCTTGAATGGAATTTGAAATTCTCTACTGCTGCAAGCAAGTCAGCGCCAAAACAACTTTGCTGCTGGATTTCGAAAATTGGCAATTGTCAGCTTCAAATCGCCTGTGGCCAATCTTTGTTTATGCCAGCCATCATCAATTTACTTAATCCTTTTCGGATTTTGTAAATTTTGACTTTGCTGCAACAGTGAAATTTGGCCATTGTCAAATTTCAAAATTCACTACTGCAGCCACGATTGTTTACCAGATCTTTCGGATTCCGTAAACATCAGAGCACTGCTGGACAAGACCAGGCCGACTACAAATTGCCTGCTCTTTCTGATCTACATTCGAGTTTAAGCAAATCTCAATTCTGCTAAAACTCAAAATAGTGAAAGACTAATGACCGTTTTGGTCTGCATTGGCATCGTGGAGCACGGCTTCATGGACATGGCCCACTGTGCCTTCCACCACCTCCAGAACGCCAAGCCCTCCAGCCTGCTCACCGATGGCCAGTAGAGTCTGCCCAACTCTTCAGGCCCTCAGAAGACTTACGTCTTCCTGGACTACAGCCCCAGCTTTCCCAGCAACACCATGGACAGTCTTTGGCTTCAGCTACAGCCTGCCAAACATCCTGGATGGCATCTGCTTTGCCTTCCTGGAGCACCAGTATGGCTTCCGCAACATCTTGCTGGCTGGCCTCAACTGCAACCTGCTCAGCTTTGGCATCAGCAAGCCGGGCATCCGGGACGGCATCTGCCATGCCATCCTGGACTCCCGCTATGGCTTGCTGGACAGCTTCATCTGCCACATGCATGCTGGGCAACTTGGACGGCATCCTCTGCAACCGCAGCCACTCCGTGTCTGCCTTCTGCAACTAGGCCAACGTGATCAGCATCATGACCATCATTTACTGCCACGTCTACTGCTTCTCACCTGCCTTCAGCAACAAGGCCACCAACATGTTCCGCGGCAAGCACAGCGCCTACCCCATCCACATCCCTCTTTTGCCTGCCTCCAGCTACAGATTGCTGGCCTCCAGAGCTTTGCTCTGCACAGCTGCAGTTTCTGCTTCCTGGCTGACATGCTAATCGGCATGAAGCAACCCGTGTCCAGCTTTGCCATCGTCTTCTGCTTTGGCCACTTCATGACCAAGCCCAGAGTCATGCAGTTTGGCTTCGTTGCCATCATCAAGTTCCAACATAGGCTCTGCCATTCTTTCAAGCCCCATCATACTCACAGAGCAGTATGATGCCGGCCTTGGCCTCTGCCTATGGGAACCTGGACGGCTTGTCCAACAGCTTCCATGTCGACACTGACGGATTGCCCTGCAAGCCTCAATTCGTCACCACCAGATTTGCATTCCAGAGATCTGCAAATCTCCTTCTTCTTGTTTCTTTCTTTGCAGTGGCTGCTCAACTGAGCGCCCATGCGACAACTCCTGATTTGTACTGGCAAACAAATCAGCTCACACCTCTTCTGCCTCTCCACTGCCCTGCTCTTTATCAATTGAAGTAACAAGAACTGCTTATTCAGCAGCGCCATCTAATGTGTCACCTTTCCTTCAATCCCTTGGTCCTTCTAAAAGTGCAGCCAGAGGACCTCCCGTTTGCCGCCACCTGGCTCAGCCAAAGGCTCCCAGCCTCCAGCTCTGCCCCTTGCACCTGGCCAACATGCACCTCCAGTCTCGCCCGCTACACCATCAATGCGCAACGATTTGCATCATCGATGGCACCCACTTCCTTCAATCCCTTGGACCAATCAATTTGCGAGGCCGCGGGCCTTCTGCCCACCAACCAGTTGGCCCAGCTGGAGGCTCTCAAGCTTTCCGCCTTCGCCACCTGTGCCAGGCCACTTGCCCTGCCAGCCCTGCATGGGACATCGTCAGTTTGCCTAGACACGCATCATTGGTGTCACATTTCCTACACCCCCTCATGCACCCCTTTGGCCGCCGGGAGGGAAGAGTACTCAAACCAGAGCAAACCGGAGCAGCAAGGCCAAGCCCTGCTAGTGCCCGCAGATGCACAGACAGATGGACTGCGTCTTTGATGGCAGCAAGCACAGCAACGGCTCCTGATTATAACTTCCTGGCAACTTATATCCGTTATATCCTTACAGTTTCTGATTGATGCACTCAAAGTCTTCACTACATCTCCCCTCTTCAACCCCTACTCCACTCAACAGAAGGACTGGGCAAGCCAAGTTCAGCTTTCACGTCTGTGCCTTTCAAAGGATACAGACAGGCTCCCTCAAGGCGCCAAACTGCTCCAGCTAGCACCGCTTCATCAATGCACAGATGGACACCGACAGTCCCCTGCAAGCCGTCCCACACTCTTTGCCCCCTACGCTCATCACATTTACATTGATCAGCATGGCCAAGCAAGCCCAGCTGGGCATCTTGAAGCCTCAGTGCTCCTACTGCCAGCTCAGCTCCGGCAGCGCATAGATGGACACCAAACTTGCTCTGCAAGTCTACCTACATCCTCATCCCCCATCATCCAGGACTTAGGCCAGCCAACCAGGCCTTCTGCGACCTGGCAATGCAGAACTTACCAGACAGGGCATTCCAGAGCCTCCCCGCTCTGCCCTGCTCAGACAGCACCCAGGCCATTGCCAACTTAACTTCCAGGTCCTGCCTGCTACACTCTTTCACCCCCAAGAGGCTTGAAAAAGACGGCTTCAATTGCACCCTGCAAATAGCGCCATCTGACCAAGCCTCGTCAACAAGATAATTCAACAAGTCTTGTGTCAACTACGCCTCTTTTTTATCCTCTAAAAGTGGATAAAGAATAAAGATTTGATGCTTCAGCTTCGAATACTGCATCTGCCTAAGATTTGCAACCTTGTTGTAAATAAGCAAAAATTTAACGGCCGCGGCAACTATTTCTTTGCCCGCAGCTTCAAAATGCCCATTGCTTGCTTCTCTTGCATCATCATCAATGATTCGACCTGTGCATATTTCTCTTCTGCTCATCATATTTGGAGGATTGGGATGCGTGATGCGCAAACCTACAGATTGTTTAATTTGGCCTGACTCAGCAGGCACAGGCCAATGGCCATTAGCAGCTTCGATTCTCCACGTCCCTCGTTCCACTCCAGCAGCCTTCCTCTGTGGACTCCGACTGCAGACGGAAAGCAACAAACAGCAACAGCTACCTTAGGAGTTCAGTCTGTCCCTGCATTCCCTCTCCAGCAGCCTTCCTCTGTGGACTCTGACTGTGGATGGGAATTGACAAGCAGCAGCAACTGAGTTTCAACTGCCAAGCCTCTCTTCTCTAGCAGCCTTCCTCTGGAATCAATGTGCAAGAGGGCCAACACAAGAGCAGCTGTCATGTGAGGGTGCCTGCGAGGCCCCCTTGTTCCTTCATTCTTTGGAGGCACAGTGGCCCAATAGTTAACTCTGCAAAGGCCTAGTAAGCCTTATGCCACCTTGCGTCATCAACGGATGGAAGGAGGATGCAGAGGAGAGCAAATTTGTCCCACGGGACTCTGGCTGATGAGCACAGAATTTGCATCTAGCACAGGCCTACAAGGTGGCTGGTTTTCAAGTTGTGAAGGAGAACGGAACAATAATCCCTCAGCACTTATCACTGCCTACCCGGTGGCAGTTTCAACACTGCAAACTACTCAGAGTTTGCTTTGCAGCTGTAAGGTTGTAAGCCAAGCCCCTAGAATTCCCAGACCTCACCAAAACCGTGCACCTAAATCACTTAAAACCCGCGTGTGTTATGCCTCCAGACCTCTATTTTGAACCTATAAGCAATACGTAACTGAACGAAAGCAGAACCTAAAA
>JASANA010002869.1:0-54928 GCA_030248095.1 Ptycholaimellus sp. GST1_10
GTCTTCAGACTAGCAATACGTTGCTTTCCGTTCAGTTACGTATTGCTGGCAAAAGGAATTTTCGAAATAATTATTATATCTTGATTTATAGACAAAAACCCAAAATCTTGATGTTTCAAAAATTTGAACATGCATAAATCCATTGTTTTTCAATGAAATCAGCTGATTTTTGGCAGGTACATCCATCAAAGTAATATCTTAAAGCTGGCAAAAGGATTTATTGAAATATTTATTTTATCTTGATTTATAGACAAAAACCCAAAATCTTGATGTTTCAAAAATTTGAACATGCATAAATCCATTGTTTTTCAATGAAATCAGCTAATTTTTGGCAGGTACGTATCAACCATGCGAATTGAAAAGTTTTGTAACGTAGCTAGTGGTTATTACTTGTACTGGAACAAAGGCCGCGCATCTTGGCGATAGCCGATAATCCCTTGTTTTGTGCACCTAGGAGGGTGGGACCTATTCAGGTCTCTAGCTTTTTGGTAGCTGGTGAAAAAAATTTTAAAGTTAGGTGTACGGAAAAGGCCTACCCCCTGTAGCAGGGAGGCGGCGAGTGGGAAGCTGTTCAGCTGCATGGAGCGGGAGAGGCCGAGTCACGCTCCCTCGTCCTCTGCCACAGCTACGCCACCCATCCCGAGCCCGCTGCTCGGGTCAAAAGCCTCCTCAAAGTAGGCTCACTTGTCCCAATCCACTCTCCTCAATACGCCCCCTATTCCCTTGTGTTTGCAGGATCAGAGCCAGCTAGAATGCCTGGTGATGAGCGTGCAACGAGACTTAGCCAAGCTGGGTCTGGCGGAGCTGGAGTTCCCTTCGCTCTCCAGCCTCTGCCTCTGGGTGGGCGCTGGGACCAGTTTAGCCCATTCTCCTGTTCAGTTGGCCTGCCTTAAATCCTTTAGGCTGTGCAGAAGACTTGGAGCTGCCGAATGATGAAGTGCTGAGCAGGCTGGATCTCCTCCTTCTTCATGCCTCCACCTCAATTGCTCACCAGGTCCAGGTTGGGGGTCGACCATAGATGAAACAGGAAAATGGCTCCAGCAGCTTGAGAAGTTATTAAAAATATTGACATACATTTTTTCTGTAATGGCCGTCAATGGCGAAAAAAAATCTTTTTAAAAAAAAAACTACCTCGTGAAAATTCTTTCAGGTTTCATGTTTTTCCTTCTCTATGGTGGTATGGAGATGAAAATGACCAGCCGTTTGCCAGGAGCGCCTGACGCGGTTGGGGCTGTCCTACAGCAAGCTGACGAACAACGTCCACCTTTTCGCCCGCCCTCAACTCGACTGTTAGTCCTCCAATTGTTATCCGCATCAGGGGTCCGAAGAACTGAAGATGCAGGGCAGGAAGCGTCGTCTCTCCTTTCTCCCTGAGCTCCCCCCTTCCACCGCCCGCCATTCGCCCCTTTTTGGCCTGAACCCGGTTTCCTCCTGTTCCATATTCCTCTGAATCAGCAATAGCGTTTGGCGATGCCATTGCAGAGCTGGACCCGTTGGGTCAAGGTTGCCAGTACTAGAGTGGTTTACGCTGGTTTTAGCCGTTCACCAAGTGCTTGTCTCCCGCTTCCTTTTCTGTTTTGTCTTCAATCTGTTTTTGGATATGCTTCAAAAGGCACACATCTTCTGGGACTAACTCTTGCGCTACGTAAATAAGAACGATCGGGCAATGCCTGCGTTGTAAGACCAGAGTAAGATTCAACTATCAGGATTTTGCTTTTGCTGTCATTTTTTATACTTTGATACAAATCGATCGATTTCTAGGGAAAGAATATTTTAGTTCGGTTAATTCATTATAGCTTTGCTAGCCGTCTTAAAGTTGGTGAAAATTGGGAAAGTTGGCATTACAAAAAATTCGTTTTTAGTTTTGTGTTGAACTTTTGTGGGTGCGGCTGCGGGCTGCATTTTTTAGCCTGATCTGCAAACTTCTAATAACCCTCACATTTTTATGGTCTAATATGTTTTCTAGATTGGTGAATAGGGTTTTTTGCGTACGGCAGCCTAGTGACACTATTTCTGTCTCATTTAATAGCGATTCATCTCATTTCATTTCACAAACATTTAATGGTGCGGTTGATCAGCGTTTAGTTCTATTTGTTGGCTCTTAATTAGTTGATACGAAAGCTGGACGCGCCTGCTCACTCATCACGAACCCATCTGCCATGCCACCATCTCCTGCCCTTTCCCCAACCAACCCGCCAATCTTCTGCTCAGCCCATTTCCATGCTCTCTGTTCAGTTCTCGCCTCCCACGTGCCGACGGGGAAGGCTCCCCCCAGCCGCGAAGGCCGTTCTTGGCCCCCGCGCGCATTCAAAGGCCAGGCCAGTCCCTGGAGATGGCAGGGCCTCCCAACACGATTGTCTGCTACGATAGAGGGCGCCCTTCTCACCCTCCACACCACAAGCCCCCCCGCCCAAAAACCCACCTCCTTTGTCCGAGCCCCTCCCCCCCCCCCCCCCCCCCCCTTCTCACCCTCTTCCTTTTGCCTCGCTTGCAGAGAGCAAAAATTATTTAATTTATCTGAGCCTCCTAAAAATTTTGCACCTTTTTCTCTTTTCCAGATATAGCAGCTATTAGCAAACGCCTCCAAGCAACGGCTCAGATGTCCCTCTTCACCCTCTTCTAGGGACCGAGTAGAGATGCAAAGGGCTAGCTCTTGCTTTAGGCGGGGCGCCCGCTCCCTCTGCGCGTTCCAGCAGCTCCCTTCTTCATAAGGCCCTCCCCCCCACCCCCCCCCCCCCCCCCCCCCCCCCGCCCCACAGCCAGTTCGAGAGTTCTGCGAGCTGACCCAGCAATACGTAACTAAGACGGGACCGGGTCAAAAACCGTTAAACCCTGCTCGCAGACACTCTGGATCCTTCGGCTGTTGCTCTCTGGCCAAATACGCAGCCTAAGAAGTGGTGGGGAGTGGGATGAGGTGGGAATTAAGAAGAGGGAAAGGGCTGATATTAGCCGAGTGTGGCCTTATGACAGAGGGAGCTGCTCAGGAGCCTCCTGGCCCATCACTGGCTCACCCAAGGGCTTGTCTGGAGCGGGCGCCCTCTGATTCACGCTAACAACCAAGCCACACAGCCTGCCCCGCTTGTCTCTTTGAGAAGAGTGAAGAGGGACATCTGAGCCGTCTGACTAATGGAGGCCGTTTGCACTAAATAGCTGACTCAAATATCTTTGAACACTTCAAACAGGCAAAAGAGAAAAAGGTGCAAAATTTTTTAGGAGGCTCAGATAGAAAATTCGAAAAACTTGCCCAATTTTTGCTCTCTCCAGCGAGGCAAAATGGACAGGGGGTTGACAAGGGGCTCGAGGCCTACAGGAGGCAGAATGTGTGGGTCTGGGGCGAGGGCAAGGATGGGAGGGGTGAGGGACAAAGGAGGGCCCCGTTTTTGGGCGGCTGGGGCGCCTTAGTGGTGGGAGGGTGAAAGGCGCCCATCTATCGTAGCAGACAATCGTGTTGGGAGGCCCTGCCTCTCCAGGGACTGGCCTGGCCTTTGATGGCGCGGGGGCCAGAGACGGCCTTCAGAGCTGGGGGGAGCCTTTTTCCCCGTCGGCACATCAGAAGGCGAGACTGAACGAGAGAGCATGGAAATGGGCTGAGCAGAAAATTGGCGGGTTCGGTTGGGGAAAGGGCAAGAGATGGTGGCATGGCAGATGGGTTGGTGATGGAGTGGCAGCGCTAAGTTCCAGCTTTTCGTATCAACTAATTAGAGCCAACAAATAGAACTAAACGCTGATCAACCGCACCATTAAATGTTTGTGAAAGATGAAATGAGAGTGAATCGCTATTAAATGAGGACGAATCAGTGTCCAGCTAGGCTGCCGTACGCAAAAAACCCATTATTCACCAATCTAGAAAACATGTTGAGCCATAAAAATGTGAGGGTTATTAGAAGTTTGCAGATCAGGCTCAAAAATGCAGCCCGCAGCCGCACCCACAAAAGTTCAACACAAAACTAAAAACGAATTTTTTGTAATGCCAACTTTCCCAATTTTACGACCAACTTAAGACGGCTAGCAAAGCTATAATGAATTAACCGAACTAAATATTCTTTCCCTAGAAATCGATCGATTTGTATCGAAGTCTAGAAAAATGACAGCAAAAGCAAAATCCTGATAGTTGAATCTTACTCTGGTCTTACAACGCAGGCATTGCGCGATCGTTCTTATTTACGTAGCGCAAGAGTTGGTCCCAGAAGATGTGTGCCTTTTGAAGCATATCCAAAAACAGATTGAAGACAAAACAGAAAAGGAAGCAGAGAGACAAGCACTTGGTGAACGGCTAAAACCAGCGTAAACCACTGTAGTACTGGCAACCTTGACCCAACGGGTCCAGCTCTGCAATGGCATCGCCAAACGCTGCTTTGCTGATTCAGAGGAATATGGAACAGGAGGAAACCGGGTTCAGGCCAAAAAGGGGCGAATGGCGGGCGGTGGAAGGGGGAGCTCAGGGAGAAGGAGAGACGACGCTTCCTGCCCTGCATCTTCAGTTCTTCGGACCCCTGATGCGGATAACAATTGGAGGACTAACAGTCGAGTTGAGGGCGGGCGAAAAGGTGGACGTTGTTCGTCAGCTTGCTGTAGGACAGCCCCAACCGCGTCAGGCGCTCCTGGCAAACGGCTGGTCATTTTCATCTCCATACCACCATAGAGAAGGAAAAACATGAAACCTGAAAGAATTTTCACGAGGTAGTTTTTTTTTAAAAAGATTTTTTTTCGCCATTGACGGCCATTACAGAAAAAATGTATGTCAATATTTTTAATAACTTCTCAAGCTGCTGGAGCCATTTTCCTGTTTCATCTATGGTCGACCCCCAACCTGGACCTGGTGAGCAATTGAGGTGGAGGCATGAAGAAGGAGGAGATCCAGCCTGCTCAGCACTTCATCATTCGGCAGCTCCAAGTCTTCTGCACAGCCTAAAGGATTTAAGGCAGGCCAACTGAACAGGAGAATGGGCTAAACTGGTCCCAGCGCCCACCCAGAGGCAGAGGCTGGAGAGCGAAGGGAACTCCAGCTCCGCCAGACCCAGCTTGGCTAAGTCTCGTTGCACGCTCATCACCAGGCATTCTAGCTGGCTCTGATCCTGCAAACACAAGGGAATAGGGGGCGTATTGAGGAGAGTGGATTGGGACAAGTGAGCCTACTTTGAGGAGGCTTTTGACCCGAGCAGCGGGCTCGGGATGGGTGGCGTAGCTGTGGCAGAGGACGAGGGAGCGTAGACTCGGCCTCTCCCGCTCCATGCAGCTGAACAGCTTCCCACTCGCCGCCTCCCTGCTACAGGGGGTAGGCCTTTTCCGTACACCTAACTTTAAAATTTTTTTCACCAGCTACCAAAAAGCTAGAGACCTGAATAGGTCCCACCCTCCTAGGTGCACAAAACAAGGTATTATCGGCTATCGCCAAGATGCGCGGCCTTTGTTCCAGTACAAGTAATAACCACTAGCTACGTTACAAAACTTTTCAATTCGCATGGTTGATACGTACCTGCCAAAAATTAGCTGATTTCATTGAAAAACAATGGATTTATGCATGTTCAAATTTTTGAAACATCAAGATTTTGGGTTTTTGTCTATAAATCAAGATAAAATAAATATTTCAATAAATCCTTTTGCCAGCTTTAAGATATTACTTTGATGGATGTACCTGCCAAAAATCAGCTGATTTCATTGAAAAACAATGGATTTATGCATGTTCAAATTTTTGAAACATCAAGATTTTGGGTTTTTGTCTATAAATCAAGATATAATAATTATTTCGAAAATTCCTTTTGCCAGCTTCAAGATATTACTTTGACGGACGTACCTGCCAAAATTCAGCTAATTTCATTGAAAAACCAGTGATTTATGAATTTTCATATTTTGAAACATCAAAAAATTGAGTTTTGGGCAAAAATCGAAAAATTACGTCCATCGCAAAAAATGGCCTGGAGATACCACCCAGGCGGACCTTCATGCAAAAAATTAGCCAATTTCATTGAAAAACCGCGGAGTACGGGCCCGGGACAGACATATATATATATATATGCGGACAGACGGACACAAAAATGGGGTAACTGCTTAAGCTGGCCTTGGCCGCCCGCCGCTTCGGGCAGGGCGCCAGAGCTCCTCCGGCCTCCGGGCACGGGTGCTACGGCCCCTACGCTTCGCCTAGCATGCTTCGCATGCTAGGCTACGCTCCGGGGCCTCCGCACCCATGCCCTCCGGCCTCCGGAGCTCTGACTGCCCTGCCCTCCGCGGCAGGCGGCCTTCGGCCGCGCAAAAATTGGCGGCTCAATTAATTGAGAAGAACCTGAGAAATTGTCATTTTTATTGAGGTCAGTCAAAAATTAATGCAACGCCAGAGTGAATTTTTTTCACCCGATTTTGAGATGTGAATTCTTAGCCTCATCAAATCAGTTTGCGCCCAAACGCCCTCCTTTCTGGAAAACGATGAATAGGGCTGCTGAACCGGTAGTTGAAGAGCTCCAGCGTCTGCAACCGCGCTCCGCAACGGCTGAACAGCTGGAGGAGCTTGGAGCAGCTGGTGTCGGCCATCAGCCAGGCCAGGCAGCCCAGGTTCGTCTCCAGAAGCGAGCTGTCCAGAGTGAGGCTCAAAATTTCCATCAAATAATCAATCTGCTCTTCCTCTAAATTTTTTTTTAGTTTAAGACGTTTTTTTTCAACATTTTTTTGATAATTTTTAACTAACAAGGTATTCTCGGCTGTTGCCAAGATGCGCGGCCTCTGTTCCAAGTAATATTGTCAAGCTACATGAGAAATTTTACCAATTGCAGATTTATTTATTGTCAATTTCGTCTAAAAACCAGGGAGTTATGGTTTTTCTATTTTGAAACATCAAAATTCTAAGTTTCGGGGGAAAACCCAAAAATTTCGCAAAACCCCACTAAAGGGCCCAAGCCACCATAAAGTCGGACATTCATGCAAAATTTCAGCCAATTTCGTGGAAAAACCAAGGAGTTATGACTTTTTCTATTTTGAAACATCAAAATTTTAAGTTTTGTGGAAAAACCCACAATTTTCGCGAAACCTCAAATAAGGTCCCAAGCCACCACCAAGGCGGACATTCATGCAAAATTTCAGCCAATTTCATTGAAAAACCAGGGAGTTATGATTGTTGTACTTTGAAACATCAAAAATTTAGGTTTTGGGCGAAAAACGCAAAATTACGCCAAGCGCAAAAAATGGTCCCGAGCCACCACCCAGACGGACTTTCATGCAAAAAATCAGCCAATTTGGTTGAAAAACCGCGGAGTACGAGCGCGACAGGGACATATATATATATATATATATATATATATATGCGGAAAGACGGACGCAAAAATGGGGTAACTGCTTAAGCTGGCCTTGGCCGCCCGCCGCTTCGGGCAGGGCGCCAGAGCTCCTCCGGCCTCCGGGCACGGGTGCTACGGCCCCTACGCTTCGCCTAGCATGCTTCGCATGCTAGGCTACGCTCCGGGGCCTCCGCACCCATGCCCTCCGGCCTCCGGAGCTCTGGCTGCCCTGCCCTCCGCGGCAGGCGGCCTGCGGCCGCGCAAAAAATTGGGTTAAAGAGCCATTTTTGGTTAAAAAAACGTTGGAAAAAGGCTGAGCTGACCGGTTGACTCTGGCCAAGTTGCGCTCCACAACGGCCTTCCAGGTTTTGCAGACGTCCCTGAGCCACAACTGCTCACAGCAGTCCAGCTTGCCCAGCACCAAGGCCAACTCGTCCAGCGACAAACTTTCCATGGTTGAGGGTCAAAGGGGGCTGCGAAGTGATTGCGTTGAGGTGTTTTGGTGAGGCAAAGCGAGGCCTTTTTGCGCGAGCTTTGCACGACATATTACCCGTAAGCACAAAAAACTTTTTGGCTATCACTGCACTCAGATAGTGCTGAGACGCAAAAGTGCCCCAAGAACCAGATGGAATTAGTTAACACCATTACCTTTTCGCTACCTTGGTTTTCTCTGCTGCGAGAGTAGGGGTTGAGAAATAAAAGAGTTTTTGTCCAAATTAGCTGATTAAGAGATATTTCTTGTCGAAATTAGGATTTGTTAAAAAAAAGGTGGGACGGTCGAGATCAAATATTCAGTTTTCCGCTTTTGTCTGATAGAGTGACAAAGAATTTAATTTTCAGTCTATTGCTAAAAACAGCTGTTTTAACAGCGATCAAGTTGATTGCTTTATCAATGTATCCTAGGGCGCGACAGCGCCCTAGTTATGAATGGGTGATCGAGTTTTTGCATGGTTGCGTGTCACCGAATTGATTGGAAGACTGGTAGGTTGAACCCTAGGACATATATATATCAATCGAAAGCTCACAGTCTGCTCCAGATGGCAAAATTCTTGAAATTTTGATTTATGCCTCTGAATTTTAAGAGAGGGTGTCTGTAAAGTTCGAGAAAATTTTTTACTCGGATTTTTGAATGTTCGCATAAATTAAAAGAGTATTTAGTGGGATACTTAGCGCAGCAAACCGTTTCCAAAAATTCGGCTTTGTTCCAGAGATATAGCTTATTATGTAAAATGAGGTCAAAAAATGGCCTAAAATCGCCATTTTTGGGGTAGTCGTCTTCAAATAACCATAACTCAAGCTGTGGTTGGTCTTTTTCGAAAATTCCAAGTGTGAGCTTTTCCTTGGAACCTGTACAATTTGATCCAACCCCACGAGTTCATAAAAAGACGTTTTGAATGACCGTTAGGGCGGTTAGATCCTAAAAGTGACCAAAAATGAAACTTGCAAAAATTTCAATTTTTCGAATTTTCCTCGAAATTTCAGTGAATGGAGCACCACTTTTGACCCAAAATTCTTAATTTTCAGATAATTTTGGACCTAGGAGTACCTCCTTTATGGTTCAACCCGCGTGCGCAAACCAATGCCATTGCTCTAAACTTGGTGATGTCTAGGTCTAGCCCTATGTTATAACATAGGAGAATATATCTGAAACTAAATTTTTGCACTAAAAAACTTCCCATTCCTTAGGATTTCGATTCAAACGATTTTCCTTTTCAGAGCAAGTTACTCCAGTCCTAAGGCAGGTACCCACGTAAAAATATTACTGGTTGCCTCAAATTTTTGCTTCCAAAAAGACCCAGATTTGAGAGCAATTCCGAATTTCGCCCTATGGTATAACATAGGCAAAAAATGGTCAAAAAATTTTTTGTCTTGAAATTCGATTCCAATGCCCAAAATTCAAAATACGGACTCAATTACACCCAAAAATAATAGTTTTGTAGCAATTTTATCAAAATTTGAAAATTTTAGCTGCTTGAGTTTGTGGTAATTTTTGGTCAAAATTAGACCAGATTTAGCTGCATGCAGATTTTTGTTTTATTATAAAAACTGAGCAAACTATACTATTTTTGGGTGTAAATGAGTCCGTATTTTGAATTTTGGGCATTGGAATCGAATTTCAAGACAAAAAATTTTTTGACCATTTTTTGCCTATGTTATACCATAGGGCGAAATTCGGACTTGCTCTCAAATCTGGGTCTTTTTGGAAGCAAAAATTTGAGGCAACCAGTAATATTTTTACGTGGGTACCTGCCTTAGGACTGGAGTAACTTGCTCTGAAAAGGAAAATCGTTTGAATCGAAATCCTAAGGAATGGGAAGTTTTTTAGTGCAAAAATTTAGTTTCAGATATATTCTCCTATGTTATAACATAGGGCTAGACCTAGACATCACCAAGTTTAGAGCAATGGCATTGGTTTGCGCACGCGGGTTGAACCATAAAGGAGGTACTCCTAGGTCCAAAATTATCTGAAAATTAAGAATTTTGGGTCAAAAGTGGTGCTCATTCACTGAAATTTCGAGGAAAATTCGAAAAATTGAAATTTTTGCAAGTTTCATTTTTGGTCACTTTTAGGATCTAACCGCCCTAACGGTCATTCAAAACGTCTTTTTATGAACTCGTGGGGATGGAAAAAATTGTACAGGTTCCAAGGAAAAGCTCACACTTGGAATTTTCAAAAAAGACCAACCACAGCTTGAGTTATGGTTATTTGAAGAAGACTGCCCCAAAAATGGCGATTTTGGGCCATGTTTTGACCTCATTTTACATAATCAGCCATATCTCTGGAACAAAGCTGAATTTTCGGAAACGGTTTGCAGCGCTAAGTATCCCACTAAACACTCTTTCAATTTATGCCAACTTTCAAAAATCCGAGTAAAAAATGTTTTCCAAGTTTCTCGACCCTTACAGAAACCCTCTCTTAATAAATAACTAAAATATTAACTGAAATATATAAAAAAGGGAAACTGCGCAGATTTTTATAAACTGATGCTCAGGTTAGCTTCAATGCGAAAGGGAAACTGCGCAGATTTTTATGAACTGATGCTCAGGTTAGCTTCAATGCGATAGATCTTAATTTATGGAATCTTAGAGGAATTCCAATGACTTCGAGTAACCCTAGGACACCAAAATTGATTTTTTTCCTATCTAAATCCTTCCTGAAGCCTTGCTCATGTGGCAAACTTGTCGCCTTGTTCATGTGGCAAATAAATATGTTTTCCACATGGCCAAGATCTAGACAAGACTAAAATGCTACAGCATGAGCAGCTTATGAATTGTCAATCATCAAAAAGAACTAGACTAGTTGTGACAATATCGTGACAAATTTTGATTTAAATTATAAACCCATTTGAGTTAATATTTTAACAAGTTCATCTATAAAATCCACTGATCATTCATAAGCAGGCGGCAATTTTGGCACAAACAGGACAATAATTAGTAAATAATAAAATAGAAAAATATGAATTAAAAAATGTTTTGAAGTTAAATCAAAAATTTTTTTGCATTTTAGGGCATGCTGAAATTATAAATTTACTAAATGAGGCATAACAAAATAAAACAAACAAAATTGAAATTAATTGAAATTATTTAAGGTAAAGTTAGCTTTTGCTGGCATTTGCAATATGACCAATTTTTTATTTTAATCTGAATTACGCTTCAACTTTGACATGTTTTCATTATTGAAGAGGCTTGAAAATAATTTAGTTCACAAAACTTATCATTTAAACACAAATTGAAGACAAAACAAAAACTGCAATAATTTAAATGACAGGGTTCCTGCCATAAATTGCCGCCTGCTTATGAATGATCAGTGGATTTTATAGATGAACTTGTTAAAATATTAACTCAAATGGGTTTATAATTTAAATCAAAATTTGTCACGATATTGTCACAACTAGTCTAGTTCTTTTTGATGATTGACAATTCATAAGCTGCTCATGCTGTAGCATTTTAGTCTTGTTTATGTATCAGTGTTATTTTAAAGCCAAACTCTTGACTTGAGTTCAACATGGCTGAATTCAAAAAGATCAAAATTGAAAATTCGAAAATACGTGTTATGTGCTAGATTCCATTTTGGAAACAAGTTATTTTGCAGATCCAAAAAAGTCTTTAACCAAGTTCAGCTAATTATGCGCCTGTTATTAACCATGACAACTCTTCTATTAACCACTCTTCTGGTGTCCGCGGCGTCCAAAACTAACTCCACACGCCCACCTGTTTGTGACGACTTTTACGTCTATAGTGGCTCCTCAACCTGCCCCAGGATCTGCGCACAAGAGGCGTCAGCCATCGTCAAGGCGGCGAAGGGGAAGCAGCCGCTGGTGGAGGACGAGGACCAGGACGCGCTCTCCCTCCCGCAGCCCATCTACTGGCTTCAGGATGTCTATCGTCGCCTCAAAGCTCAGAAGTTCCTCAACCGACTGGACCTGAGCCTCAACTTCTCCGGCAACTGTCCAGCCAGCCAAGTCTCGTCCAACAGATCCGGCAACGGCAGCTTCTGGCGCTACGATCTTCACGACTTCTTCCTCGACTGCCCCTGCCAGAAGGACTGCGGCCAGTGCACCTGTGCGATCGGTGGCCGCGCCTCCCCCTGCACCCTGGCCATGTACAGACAGGACCTCAACGATGCGACAAAGGGCAACCTCAACGGCACCAGAAATCAGCTGTGGAAGCTGCGCAAGCAGATGTTTAGAGTTGACAAGGTTCTGTTTCTTGCCTGGTCATCTTTTGGGGTTCAATACTGCAATGAACGGGCCCGTTCGACGCCCAACAAGACGGCAATTAAAAACTACATCGAGGAGTTTCGGAACAAGACTTTGAAAGGCGGAAATCATTGGCTGGATGAACTGAAGCAGACGGCGGAGGCAATTGGGAAGAACGTGAACGAAGGCCTGGAGCGAATGAAGAAGTTCAAGGACCAGCACAAGCTGAAGGAGGCCCTGCAGTCGCTGAACAAAGGCCTTCCCGATCAGCTGCTGCCGCGCCAGGTGGAGTACGAGGTGAAGGCGAAGGGCAAGTTCGTCGCCAGGCTGGACCGAATCAAAGGCCTCCTCAAAAGGGCCGAAGAGCGGCTGCAGGAGCTGGAGACGGGCCCAAAGAAGACCTGCACAGCAGCACCCACAGAAGAAGAACTGGTCTGCCGGCTCTGGATTGCATCTACGCTGTTTGGGATGGACAACTTTAATGCGATGTACGATGACGTCTTCTATGGTCTAACGCCTAGGACACCAACGCCGAAGCAGACCGCCGATCTGACAAAGAGCCTGGAGCAGAAAGCTGGCAATTTCGCCTGCGCCCGAGCCCTGATGCGAACAAGTGTTCTCCATGAGATGGCCAAAATTCCCAAGTCCTGTGATCATTTTCGTTAGCATTGAGAATGGAGGCGGACAGCGATATCAGTTTAACTGAAAAATGTTAATTTTGATAGAATTTAGGCTCAATGACAAACAGGAAAGCGAGGAAAGCATGGGACAGCACTGATGACAGGTTTCACGAAAACACAATAACTGCATCTGCATAAAGCTATTAATCAATTTGTCCCATTCGAGATTGGGTTGTGAGATTCGCACAAAAAGCTTAATAAATGAAAAAAACCTTGAGTTTTCACTTTTAGTTTTTAGCGCTTATTGGTAGGAACCCGAATCCTACTAGGGGGCCGGACATACAGTTTTTGACTCCTCCTTTTTATTGCAGAACAATTTTGTGTGCGCCATCAAATGTTTTTCACTCAAACCTTTCCTATTTCAAATTTGAAGCTTTCTAAAAGTTTCTGAAACAACAAAATGCGAAGAAGCAGTGTCTAATAAAGTTTCTATCAAGCGGCTGACTATCAATTACAGTGTACTGAGTGCTGTATTTTTGCTGTTCCACATTTTTCTGGTATTACAAGGAAGGCAGTGTCCTTATTTCGCAGCGCAAAAGTTTGGCCCAGTGGATTATTGCAATAGGAAGCATCGACAAAAACAGGGAAGGAGGCAAACGAAGGACACTTGGTGAACCCTCCGGTCTCATGGTCACTCCCACCACATGCGCCAACTCCCTCGCGTGCAGTATTCCTCCAATGGGTTTAGCCCTGCAATGGCACCGCAAGCGATTCGGATTGATTGGCGATTCAGATTGATCAGATTGACAATTGATTCAGAGGAAGCTAGACAAAATAGAAACCAAACCGGTTTGAGGCCAAAAGGGTTCGAAGGGTGGGCGGTGGAAGGGGGAGCTCAGGGAGAAGGAGAGTCGATGCTCAGCTTTCGTCAACGCTTCCTGCCCTGCATCTCCCAACTTTACTGTACCCTGCTGCTCTTGGAGGCTTTACAGTCGAGCTGAGGTTGGCTGAAAAGGTGGACGTTGTTGGCCAACTTCATGTGCGACAATCCCAGCCCCGTCAGGCGATCCTGGCAAATGTCCATGCCACCACTGAGGTGGAGAAACTTAATAAACTAATAGCATTTTCGCCAGCTAGCTTTGTTTACCTTTCACGACCTTTGAAAAAAAGCCATTTTTCAAGCTAAATTTTAGAAAACCTGCTCAAGTGTCTGGGGCCCTTTTTTATTTGACATCTTGCTTCGTCTGAAATCGGCGGCCAACCTGGATCTGGTGGGCAATCTCGTCGGAGGTGTGAAGAAGCAGGACTTCCAGCCCGCCCAGCACTCCATCAGCTGGCAGCTCCAAGTCTTCTGCACAGCCTAAAGGATTGAAGGCAGGCCAACAGAACAGGAGGATGGGCTAAACTGGTCTCAATGTCCACCCAGAGGCAGAGGGTGGAGAGGGAGGGCAGCTCCAGCTCCTTTAGACCCAGCTTGGCGGAGTCTCGTCGCACGCTCATCACCAGGCATTCTAGCTGGCTCTGTTCCTGCGAAAGAGGAAATTGTGGAGGCGTATTTGAGGAAAAAGCGCGCCTACTTTGAGAAGGCGTCGAAGGGCAGCAGTGGGCTGGGGGCTGGTGGTGTAGCTGTGGCAGATGACCAGAGAATGTGCACTGGGCGGCCTCTCCTGCTCCAGCCAGCTGAAGAGGTTCCCACTCGCCGTCTCCCTGGAGTCAAGGCTGGTCAAAAACGCCCTCCTTGCATTCTTCTGAGGGCAGTTCTAACATTAATAATCCCATGGGACAGGACAGGGGACAGTAATGTTATGACTTATGAGATACCAATCCGCTGTCCTGTCGCATGGGATTATTAATGTTAGAACTGCTCTCTGGAAAACGATGAATAGGGCTGCTGAACTGATAGTTGAGGAGCTCCAGCGTCTGCAACCGCGCTCCGCAACGGCCGAGCAGGCGGATGAGCTTGGTGCAGCTAGTGCCGCCAAGCCAGGTCAGGCAGCCCAGGTTGGTCTTCAGCAGCGAGCCGTCCAGAGTGAGGCTCAAAATTTCCATCAAATAATCAATCTGTTCCTTCTCTAAAGGCTGAAGTGACCGGTTGATCCTGGCCATGTTGCGCTCCACCACGGCCTTCCAGGTTTTGCAGACGACCCTGAGCCGCAACTGCTCGCAGCAGGCCAACTGCCCCAGCACCAAGGCCAGCTCGTCCAGCGACAGACTTTCCATAGCCGGGGGATCAACGGGGTTGCGAAGTGATTGCGTTGAGGCGTTTTGGTGGTGGGAAGAGCGGTTAGTTTGCGCGAGCCTGCTAGTACAGCTAGCGCCATCTGGCGAGTGGTTGAGGCGAACATGAACGGACTAAGTCAACAAAACTCGATTAGATGAACGTATTTTCGCATAAAAGTTGTATTTTTTAAAGCATTGTGGCTACTGAATGGCTGAATCATAGGCTAAATTCATGGACATTTCTCAGCAATTAAGTGATATTTTGGGCCAGGCCAGGGTTTGTTGGGCTGAGATCTCAACAAAATGGACCAAAAGCATGGCCTAATCACAATTACCTTCTCGAAGTCAGGGTGTCCCATTCCAATTCTTGCCTGTCTCCGCAATGCCTATTGTTCCGCAAGTATAGGATAATTAGGAACAATCTGAACTCCAATTCTTCCTAACCCAATTGTATTGTGATAAACTGGAAGTATTGCATAAGGAACGGCATTTGGGGTAAGAAGGATTCGAAATAGGTTACACAAGTACTTGAAGAATAGGAATGGGCAACGATTTTTGTGGAAAGGGGGGTAATTATGAGAGTTAGGATGGGCAACCACTGGATCCAAACGCGCGCCTACTATTGCCTCCTCCACCCAGAGTGTTCTTCCACCGTATTCCTGGCGGGAATGGAAGGCGGGCTGAGGGCAGGCCACGGCTGCCTTGACCCAAAAAGACCACTTTGGCCAGTTTTGTCCCCTTTTGGCAGAACCTAGGAATGAGAATTTTTGTGCTTTTAGAAGTGTTAAGGCAAGGGCTTGAGCTTTAGTCCAGGTAAATTGCTGAGGCAAATTTACAGAATATTGCCTGAGCAATGGCGGCGATGGAGGAGCCAGTGGAAGAGGAGCAGGTGGTCGGGCAGGTGGTCGGGAAACAGAAACTGCCACTCGCCGCCTACACTGTCCCCGTCAGCAACTACCTGGCCAGGGAAGGTCCAAAAAGAGGTCCCAGGCGAAGCCAGACCAATGTTACTTTCATTCCTCCATTCTTTCGCTAGCTCAATGGATAACCTAGATGGCGTGACTGTAGGTGTGGAAGGCGGCTTGGTACACCACTGAGGCTAACATTAGAGTGCATTCAGGATGAGTGACGGATGGTTCCAACTGGAGGAGGAGGAGTTCATGAACCTGGAGCTGTTCCTGGAAGCTGAGGAGGAGACGGAGATGGAGAGGCAGACGGAGACGGAGGGGCAGATGGAGACGGAGGGCCAGACGGAGACGGAGGGCCAGACGGAGATGGAGGGGCAGACGGAGATGGAGGAGCAGACGGAGATGGAGGGGCAGATGGAGATGGAGGGACAGGCGGAGACGGAGGGCCTGACAGTGTCGCAGGGGGATGCGCACTGCCCACACTGCCAGCACTGCCTCCCCCAGAAGACCCAGTCTGCAGAGGTCCCTTTCATGATTGCGCTCAGGTTGAAGGCTTCAAAATGTGAAGTTGGCAGGTGGCGGTGCAGACGAATATGACCTTGGGGTTCCTTGCTCAGTTTCCGAATCTGTCCGAGTCCAAGGACACCCCCGGCACGAGCACCAACTTTCTCCGCAACCTCAAACCCGCCCCGCCAAGCTGCCCCTGCTCTACACAGACGATCGACCTACCCTCCATCATCAATCGTAAGCCCAAGGTTCCCTCGTATTTCATCCATCAAGGGCATAAAATCAATGCCTGCTGAAAAGCTTGAACCTGGGCGCGCTGGCCTCGGCTCCCCCCGCCTCCGCTCCCCCCTCCTCCCCACACCTTCAGCAGCTTCTACCCATACCTGACGCCTAGCGCTGACGCATACCACTCCATTCCTTTCTACCCCTCCTCCCCCTCTATCTTCAATTTCAACTGATTGATTGGCTGATTCTCTTTTTAACAATTTTTGCTGCCTTTTTCCAATTTTATGTCGTGTTCATTTTGGCTGCCGCTGGCCAATTTCGATGCCGTTTTCAGTTTTGCTGCCGCTCACATTTTGCCAAGACATAAATGAAAGGAGAGCCGACAGGAGAGGAGACAACTCAGAGCCGTTGAAGGCTGAGAAAAGGTGGTGTGATTGATGCATAGAAGAATGAGGCTGTTGCATTCTGCTTCAATCCTTCATAGCTTATCGCCCATCGAATCTAGCCAGCAAAGAATGAAAACAAAATATTCAGACCCTTATTATTCTTGCTGGCCCTTATGGCGCTTTGTATTCAGTATTTTGTATTTAGTTGTATTGTATTCAGTTTTTTCTGAGTTTGGTGATGGAAGAAAGGAATGGAAAGGATTTGGCACTGCAAACTGAACTGCAAACAGGGTGAATGTAGAAAACGGGTTTTAAAGTAAAGGGCGCGGGACGGCGATGACGGCCATTAGTTTGCTTGTTGTCAGAATTCTACAAACAGCGCTCTACAGGAAACATGGAAGCCAGAGATGACAGGCAGTGTTGTCACGCAATTTGCAATTATGCTAAATATGATTAATTAATTCTGGTACAGAATTAGGAACAATTGCTAGGATTCAAATAGGATTTAATCATTGAATTATGATAGGGTTAATTATGATACAGAACATACGTGTCCCTACTAAAAAATGAACCCCCCCCCCCGGTGTTGGTTGATTTTACCCCCCCCCCCCCACCCCCCCCGGTCGGGTTTTTCCAGGTCAAAGTTGGTTGGTTGGGGCGGGGCCCCCCCCCCCCCCGACCCCCCCCCCGGGGGCCCCCACCCCCCACCGGTGGGGGTTATTTGGGGTTTCAACAAAGTTGGTTGATTACTTAGTGCAATGGGAAAATTTTGCAAAATATAGGCCTTTTTAACAAAAAAGTGCTCCTAAAAACCCCAATTGGGCACAAAACTTGCGCCAGCAAGGAAAATTTTTGATATTGACCAACAAAACAAGTAAATTTCGTATGAAATTTTCAAAAACTTGGTTGGTTGGAAGGACCGGGGGCCCCGGGGGGTCACGTATGATACAGAATAAGGATCAATTAGATTTAGTCATTGACAAAGTACTAACCGGGCCCAACGTTGCTTAACTTCGCAGATCGGACGGGAAAGCGTCATTGCAGCCTGGCATGCCAGGCGGGTGGCCGGGGGTGGCCGGGGGTGACCGGGAGGGCCCCCACCAAGGTACTAACCGGGCCCAACGTTGCTTAACTTCGCAGATCGGACGGAAATTGACGACAGCCCCTTCATTCAAGTACTAACCGGGCCCAACGTTGCTTAACTTCGCAGATCGGACGGGAAAGCGTCATTGCAGCCTGGCATGCCAGGCGGGTGTCCGGGGGTGGCCGGGGGTGGCCGGGAGGGGGGCATTGAATTATGATAGGCTTAATTATGATACAGAATTAGGAGTAATTGCTAGGATTCAAATAGGATACAGGACGAATTGTGATAGGCTTAATTATGATGCAATGTGAACGCATAATTTTTGGGGCCTTTTCAGGCCTGTTTCCTAAAGATCCTAGCAATTACTCCTAATTCCGAATCATAATTGCGTATCATTATTCCACGAATAATGAGACAATGAAGTACTTGCGTAATAGGATACAGAATTATGAGTCTGTGAGTGGATCCTATTGTTCCCGGCCGACTTTCGGGCATTTGGGCTACCCTGCTCGAAGTGGGAGGTGGAATACCCCCTCTCTAACCTTTCGCAAACTGCCTCTTAATGTTAGACTCAGCGAAGAATTCTGATTAAATTGAGGAATGTTTAGCTTTTCCAGATCAGCTTAAAAAAATCATAAGCTTCTTGTTTGACCATCAAAGGACCAAAAAAACATAGCACTAAATTTTACACTCATTGTGCACTTTCATACGTCATCCATTTGAATGATTATTGATTGTTGTTCAATTTTTTTTCCCACGGACTAATATGTAAGCATACTTCGAGTGCCCTTAAACGGCTGTCTGACAGTTACAGTGTACCGAAAGCTGCTTTGTTTCCTGATCAATCTTACTGCGGTGTTACAAGGCAGGCAATGTACAATTGTCTTTATGTCGTAGGGCAAAAGCCCAGTGAATTATTGACAGTTCGAAGCATCGCCCAATAAACGAACGAAGGCGAACATGAAAACAAAGCAACAGAAAAGGAAGCAAGAAAAACGACACTTGGTGAATTCACAGGCGCGGTAGCGAGAAGCGCCAGTTGTTGTACTGACAGCCTTGATCCAGCAAGGGGTTCACATCTGCAAGCGCTGGTTTTTTGATCCCAGAGGAACGTGGAAATAAGTGAAAACAGGTTTGAGGCCGGAGCGGAGCGAATGGCGGACGGCTGAAGGGAGAGCTTAGGGCAAAGGAGAGACGAGCCTCTGCTTTGACCAGCACTTCCTGCCCTGCACTCTTCAACTCCACTGCACCCTACTGCTCTTAGCTCTTGAAGGTCTAACAATCAAGTTGAGGGCGGGCGAAGAGGTGGACTTCGTTGGCCAGCTTGCTGTAGGACAAACCCAGCCCCGTCAAACGCTCCTGGCAAACATCAGGTCTTTTTATGTCCCCATATCAACACAGAGGAGGAAGAAGCTAATAAACTAATGGAATTTTCACAAATTATCTTTAGACCGTTTTTTACCTTTCACCACCTTTGAAGAAACATTTAGGAACAAATTTTTGTTAATAAGTTGCCCAAATTGCTGTTTGATCTGCGGTGCCTTAACCTTTATCTGGCGTGAGACTTCGTTGGAGGCATGAAGGAGGAGTAGATCCAGCTGGCCCATAACTCCATCATTCGGCAGCTCCAAGTCTTCTGCACAGCCTAGGGATTGAAGGAAGGCCAACCGGACCAGGGAAATAGCTCTAAACTAGTTTCACCGTCCACCCAGAGGCAGAGGCTGGAGAGCTTGGCCAGATCCAGCTCCGCCAGTCCCAGCTTGGCCGAGTCATAGCGGATGCTCAGCACCAGGCATTCCAGATTGTTTTGCTCCTGCCCAAGAGGGGTTAGGGGAGGCGTTTTGAGAAGACTGAATGGGAGCAGGCTGGATAAACCTGGAGAAGGCGTTTGACGGCTGTGGCAGCCTCGAAACTGGTGGTGAAGCCGGGGCAGAGGACGAGGGAGCGAAGGCTCCCCGGCTTCAGCTGCCACATCCAGCTGTACGGCTGCAGCCCCGACTCCATCCAGCTAAATGGCAGATTCAAGGCCTCCTTCCTGAAGGTAATATCAAAGCTGGGCTATTTTTTACTATTAGTACATTTTGGCTGGGCTACCAAATATGGCCTAGGAACACTGACTCTATAAAAAGCTTAGGCTTAGTCAATTGAATTTGTTTAAGGGCAACTGCTTAGGCTTCGTTTACAAAGCCTTTAGACTGGACTCAGACATGAATCATTAATAAATGTACCTATAGTGAAAAAATGGCCATTTATCTTTCGTTCAATTCGGCCTCTCCCTTTCCGAAAACGATGACTTATAGAGGGATGGACTAGTACTTGAAGAGTTCCAGTGTCTGCACATTCGCGCCGCAGCTGTTGAGGGACTGGATGGCCTTGGAGCACCAGCCCTCGGCAAGGATGCCCAGACTGCCCCGGTTGGTCTCCAGATTCAGGCCGCTACGCGTGAGGCTCAACATTTGCGTGCCCATTCTCATCTGGCTCCCTCTAGAAGCTGGAGGCTGAAGTAACCGTTTGACGCTGGCCAGGCTGCGTTCCACAACACCCTTCCAGGTTTTGCAGACGCCCCTGACCTGCAACTGATCAAGGCAGCTCAGCTTCCCCAGCACCAGTGCCAGCTCATCCAGCGACAGACTTTCCATGGCTGGAGATCAATCGGAGGCTGCAAAGCAACACAATTCCTTCAGCTGCCTATGCAGTGGAAAGAGGCCCAAGAAGGGGATTGGTCAATTAGCCAGACCTCCCTTTCATTGGCCTGGACTCATCAGTGGAAGCAGTAGGAATGAATTGCAGCTGGCCAGTGCTTGGTGCAACGGGGTGATTGTGTGCTCAGTGATTGCTTTGATAGGCTTGCTAGATTTGCGCGTTTTTCCGCCCAGCATGTTCCGCAGGATGTGTGGGAATTTGTCGGCAAGTTTCCTTGCATGACTAAGGTCAGAAAACAAAACCCGATTAGATGGAACAAAGATTTACAGGAAATATGTATTATTTAAAGTATTGTGGCTGCTTTGTGGTTAAATTGTAGACTAAATTTACGGCCTTTGGCTCATAGTAAAAACAAGCCCAAATGCTGCAAAATCTGTACTGCTATCCTCTTAGCAATTCATTTTTTCGCCTGTCCTATTTCATCTGCTCTTTTCGGTCAGCAAGGAGAGAAGTTTCAAATCACACTCGATCCTTCTCCATGCTGTATTGGGCTGGCTGGCACAAGGGAGCTTTCCCGTTTTTCTTTCTTTAGAAAAGCCTGCGGTGGATTAAAGTATGAGAAAGTTTGCGAATTGAACGATAGAAGTAATCATACGAAATGCTAAACAGTGGCAAATCGAAAAAAACTCTAAACCGATGAACATCTGCTTGTTGTCAGGGCTGCAAAATGCACTAACTTTAATATGAAGAAATTTATTTCGAAGCAAAAATGGACGATTAGAGATTCGCACAAAAAGCACACCTTGAATGGGAAACGGCCACCGATATATGGCAACATACTTGGGCGTCCGATTGCAGCTGAGAATAGACGACGGTGTCATGCGATCCTAGATGAAAATTAAAATAAATTTGAACACGGAAGTAAACTGAGGCATTTTCTATGTTTGAATGCAAGATTCTGCTGATCATGACCTTTGTTTAATAATTGCTGCCCCAATTAACGCAAGCGCATGCATTCATGAACTAAAAATTTGACCAACAGAGCTTCATTCTTTGAGGTCAAACCGATAGGGTAAAAATATACTATGATTATGCGCTTCCATTCGCTGTTTCTATAGTTTCAGAATAGCCTCTTGTACACTGTTCTCTACGAATTTCAAACTGGCGCCTTCCTCTTCACCTCAAGCAGAACTGCGCAAGCGCCAGAACTAGAAGCTTCTCTCCTCAACGCTTGTATCAGTCATTTCCCATAGCATCCTTTCTTCATGCGACTCAGTCACTTTTTCCACTGTCACCCAATGACTGTTTCTGTTCTGTCACCGAATGACTGACGTTTTCAGCATGCAGCAGAGAAGCAGACTGGAGCGAGTGGCAGTGCTGCAGTCGGTGCTGGGCAAGATCCTGGCAGCCCTCTCCTCGTCAGGAAAGCCGGAAAAGCTGAGTCTCCTCTGCGACCTCCTCGGGGTCCTCTCACCCGCCCGCCACCTCCCCGCCCTCTCCAGCGTCCCTCAAGTCTGGGGCAAAGTCCGATTCCCGCCTCGCTTCCGCATCCTCTTCCGCCATCTGAAGCAGTCGGATGTGGATTGGGGTCTGCTTGGCCGGGTGGGGCAGGCCAGGCAGCTGCGTCGGCTCACTCTCAGCGTCGCTCTGCCCAAGCGTCGTTTGCCACGCCTCACGCACCTGTCGCCGGGCCATGGGGCAGCTCAGCTGGTGGAGGCCTTCCGGAAGCAGCTCTGGCCGCGTCTTTGCTGGCTTCGCCTCTGCTACATGACGGAGGGTCTCTGGGACGCCCTGCCCGACAGCCTACACACCCTCCACATCCAAGGCTACCAGTCTACAGCCTTCACAGGACACCAGAGCAAGCCCAACCTCCGCCGCCTCTTCTACTGGGGCCCTTTCGTGGACAACCTCAACAGCCTGGCCCCCAATCTGGAGACTCTGACCATCACAATCAGCCAGCCAGCTCACTGGACCAGTCTCTCCGCCTACCACAACCTCAAGCGCCTCTGCGTTGGCCTGGAATTCTACCCGAAAGCCTTGAGCCTGGACCATCTCCCAGCCAGCCTCGTCCACCTCAAGATGAAATGC
This sequence comes from Ptycholaimellus sp. GST1_10, assembly GCA_030248095.1. NCBI lineage: Eukaryota > Metazoa > Nematoda > Chromadorea > Chromadorida > Chromadoridae > Ptycholaimellus > Ptycholaimellus sp. GST1_10. The sequence goes on from JASANA010002869.1 coordinate 22,644, forward strand.
TACGCCCTCGCTCGCCTCTCCCTCCACGGCAGCCGACCTCTGCCCAGCCTCCGCACCCTTTCTGCTCAATGGTTCCAGCTCTCAGTGCCGCGCCTGGCTGCCCTGGCCCCTGCTCTGGAGCTGCTGCTTGCACAGCCTCCCGGAGGCCGCCACATTCCCCGCCACTCTTCGCAGCCTCCGTCTCTTCCACCGCCTCCTGGTCTTCCAGGAGGCGGACAAGGACCGGCTTACCACCGTCATCAGCGCCCTGGGCGGCCTCCGCAACCTCCGCCTCTGGTGGCCCCTGGGGGAGCTGGCGGCTGTCCTGCCCGCCCTGCCTCCCAGCCTTCGTCAGCTCCAGCTACGCCATCGCCTGGAGAGCCAAGGACAGCGTGAGGACTATCGCCAGCTGGCCCAGCAAAGCCTCCCGCGGGGGCTGCAGCTGAGGAGCCTGGAACTGGTGGAGGAGTACGGAGAGCAGGTTTGGCAGCCCCTTTTGCTTATCGTAGTGCTTTATCAGGGGCCTTGAATTGGAGGTTTTGAGCTGCTGCTTCTCTGCTGCCGCCGCTGAAGATTCAAGCCAGGCCATTGTCATCGATCAGTTTTAGATGAATCGGTACCATCAAAACTGCTTTTTGTTGCATCGGCACTGCTTTATTCTCTGGTTCCCATTAGCGCCCTTGGATCGTGCATTTTTGATTGTTTTCTTGAAACAGTTGAATCGTCAAAGGCTCAAAGCATTTGGATTGTAAACAATCAACCATGCAGTACAGACGAGGTGCTAAATGAACGGGCTTAAGGCAAGAAAATCGTATACGGATTCAAACAAACATGGATTCAGAGAAAGGATGTGTTTTTCAAAGCAGTTACTTCAGGCTAAAGTAGCCTTTGGCACAGGGTAAAAAGCCAAGGAATTTCTTTTTCAGCCGTCCTGTTTCATTTTCCTTTTCGATCAGTAAGGATAGGCGTTAAAAGCAATATTTGTTTCTCCTCCAAGCTGTATTTTATCCCCAGACTTCACTGACAAAAGCGAGAGCAACGAACTAAGCACTGTCACAGGGGGAGGCCCAGACGCCCGCAGCAAGCGTCTAAGATCCCCTCGGGCGGCTCCAAATCTGCTCAATGAAGCTGCAATCAATCCCTCTGAAGGTTGCCAGCGGTGCTAACAGTGTAGCGGGCCAAACGGCAGACTGGGAAACGGCGGGCCCAGGCTGAAGGAGAGGTGGCGTCCTGCCTTGGCCAGCTTCTCCTGCCCTGCAGCCGTTCAGCTTCAAGGCCATCAATGCAGCCAGAGGGTAGTTCTAATATCAATAATCCCATGGGACAGGACAGGGGATTGCTATCTTATTACATTAGTGTCCTTGTCCTGTCCCATGGGATTATTAATATTAGAAGGAATGGCCCCCACAATGAAGATTGGGACGGGTGAATAGGTGGACAGCGGGTGCCGGCTCGCTTCGCTCCAGCCCCAGCCCCGCCAAGCGCTCCTGGCAAAAAGGCTTTCTCCAACAGCACCTCATCCAATCCTCTCACGACATTGAGCCCAGTGCTGTTAAGGTGGCATTCAGCCGATTCCACCTCGACTTATCGGATTCCACCTCGACTTATCAATTACAACAGACCTACGTTTCTTTTCTTTCACTTTTCACCTTGACAGCACTGATTGAGCCTGATCGGAAGGAGAACCTGAAGGTGGTCAGCGGTGAGGGCGGGCCCGTGGAGAAGCACAAGGTCCGGATGATTCAGCACCCAGTGCTGCGGTAGCTGCCAGAGCTCTGCGAAATTTTAGCATAGATCTATCGGGGCCACAATTTTGAGAGATCCTGGCCACTGTCGTTCTTTACAAAGGCGGCAATTAGCTGAAAGCAAACGTGCAAAAAAACAGGACCCATACGCTTGCTAATGAAAAATAAAAGGAGAAAGAACGAATGAAATTTTACGTTATTGTGCTGTGGCTTAGGGTTACATAAGGGTAAACATCATTGGGCTAAACTACTAAAAACACTAATATTTTTGAATTGTTTCATCGGGAGCAAAAAAGGCGGCAACCTGCATTTCTGTCCACCAGGAGAACGAGAACGGAGCCGGAGGGCAGCTCGAGATTGGCCAGACTTGTGCGGGGGATCGCGTGAATGCCGAGCACCAAGCATTCCAGACTGGTCTGTGCCTGGGAAAAAGAAATAACTGGTACCATCGGCAAGCCAAATGTTGGTCTCTTTTCTCCAAATTTTGTAATTGCCTCGAGCAAAAAGTCAAGGAAATACATCTATTACTTGTGGAATCTGCTGCTAGGACAGTTGCATTTTGTTTTTGGCGCGCAGTCCAGTGTCTCTTTCCATGCGCGCCCAAAAACAAAATGCAGATGACGCAGCAGATTCCACAAGTAGTAGATGTATTTCCTTGACTTTTTGCTCGAGGCAATTACAAAATTTGGAGAAAAGAGACCAACATTTGGCTTGCCGATGGTACCAGTTATTTCTTCCACTTTTAATATAGTATAAAATGTATAAATAAAAATTTATTTTTTAATAATATATGGAAAATAAATAAATAAAAATAAACTCATTAAAAAATTATAACAAACATAAAAGAATCAAAAATATATTAAGATATTAATGGATAAAATTAAAAAAATAAATAAAAAAACATAATTATTTAAAAAATATAACAAAAAGATAAGATTCGAAAATCAAAAATACAATTCAAATTTATTGGCAAACTAACATATTTTTGTGAAATTTTCATGATTTATGCTTAGGGCAATCGATTTTTAGGAGAAAAGAGCTCTAATTTTGACCTGCCGATGGTACCAGTTGTTTTTTCAACTTAAGACCCGGTTTTTGGTAAGAACACGAATTCTACAAAGGGGGCCGGACATAAATTTTTTGACCCCCCTTTTTTATTGCAGAATCTGAATCTCCATACATTTTTATGTAAGTCCACCAATTTTGGGCGAAAAATATGCAAAAATGGGGTCACAACAGCTCCAAACGTGAAGGGAGGTCGAAAATTTGAGAAAATTTGAGTTTCAGCAAGTTTAAGTTACATAACTGGCGATTTCGGTATTATTTTTATTAAAAACTATAGCATATTGGGTATCAATCGAAAGCTGACAATGTTCCCGACCTGCCTGTGCCCTTGGTTTGATTAAAATTGGCGCCCGAAGCAAGAAAAAGTTCATTAATATATTGTTTTCTAGAATTTGAATTTTTTAATTTTTGTCAAAACTTGATATTTTCATGCACTCAACTTGCATATTCGGGGAAATGACTACCATATTTGAATTTCTTGGAAAATTTTGGTCTAGAAAATGCTCAAAAATGTTTAAAAATCGGACCGACCAGACCAACCGCAAGTACTTTTCTAAGCCACAGTCAAGAAGGGCCCTATGTTATAACATAGGGCACTTTGGCTAAGGTGAAATTTTTGCACTAAAAAACTTTCAGCTCCTATGTAGGTCAGTATTTTTCAATTTCCTTTTGTGAACTTACTTATCTAGCCCTTAAGCAAAGATCTATTGAGAAAAAAGAGAAGGTTTTAACTTAAATTTTGGAAAACAGGTCCAGAAAGTGAAGACAGGTCTCATATTTGCCCTATGCTATAACATAGGCAAAAAATTACCAAAAATTTTTTGGCCTCGAATTTTGATTCCAATGGTCAAAATCGATGCTCAAGCTTCAGATAGACCAGAAAATATCATTTTTAAGCCCAAATTTGTTGTATTTTGAAAACTAAATTTGGTGGGTTTTTTACACAGCATGTCCCTTATCTGGTTGCAAAATCCTATGTAATGAATTTTGAAAATAAAACAAATTTGGGCTTAAAAATGATATTTTCTGGTGTATCTGAAGCTTGAGCATCGATTTTGACCATTGGAATCAAAATTCGAGGCCAAAAAATTTTTGGTAATTTTTTGCCTATGTTATAGCATAGGGCAAATATGAGACCTGTCTTCACTTTCTGTACCTGTTTTCCAAAATTTAAGTTAAAACCATCTCTTTTTTCTCAATAGATCTTTGCTTAAGGGCTAGATAAGTAAGTTCACAAAAGGAAATTGAAAAATATTGACCTACATAGGAGCTGGAAGTTTTTTAGTGCAAAAATTTCACCTTGGCCTAAGTGCCCTATGTTATAACATAGGGCCCTTCTTGACTGTGGCTTAGAAAAGTGCTTGCGGTTGGTCTGGTCGGTCCGATTTTTAAACATTTTTGAGCATTTTCTAGACCAAAATTTTCCAAGAAATTCAAATATAGTAGTCATTTCCCCGAATATGCAAGTTGAGTGCATGAAAATATCAAGTTTTGACAAAAATTAAAAAATTCAAATTCTAGAAAACAACATATTAATGAACTTTTTCTTGCTTCAAGCGCCAATTTTAATCAAACCAAGGGCACAGGCAGGTCGGGAACATTGTCAGCTTTCGATTGATACCCAATATGCTATAGTTTTTAATAAAAATAATACCGATAATATCGCCAGTTATGTAACTTAAACTTGCTGAAACTCAAATTTTCTCAAATTTTCGACCTCCCTTCACGTTTGGAGCTGTTGTGACCCCATTTTTGCATATTTTTCGCCCAAAATTGGTGGACTTACATAAAAATGTATGGAGATTCAGATTCTGCAATAAAAAAGGGGGGTCAAAAAATTTATGTCCGGTCGATTCTTGCTCCTATCAAAAAACGCCTCTTAAAGTTTCCAAAATATAAATGATTGCCTAAGAAGGATTCGAACCTCCCAGTTTCAACCAGCTGTTTAATCGCTTAGACCACTACACCACGGATGAATATGCATAGCTGCTTAACTGAAGACTTATGAATAAAAGTCAATACATGAGACCCAAGGACCCGGGGGGGGTGAGTGGGGGAAGAAATGAATACCTACTATCGTCCATTGAATAGATGCGGAGAAGAAGAAGAAGAAGGAGGAGTAGGAGTTCGGACAAATGGTTTTTTTTACAAAATTTACTACAATTCTGCAACTTTTCAGCGATATCTCGCGAGTTTTGGTCAATTTGATGATGCTCTTTCTAATGCAAAAAGAATTAGAAAGATTGAAGCTCCCTGTGACGAGCTAGAGCCTTATCAAAATTGAGATCTAGCAATAACCCCAAAAACGTACACCTGGGTCGAAAAGAGGGGCTGGGCGCTGACACTCCGCTAGCGCTCCGTTCGCGCCAGCCCAATTGGAATATGTGTGGGGTAGCAGGAAAAAGTATACCAACAAAAAAGTATGCTCCCATAATGGCTTGAAACTAAAAAGTATACCCGTGGTTTCTAGTAATTTAGGACCTAAATTACTAAAAAGTAAGGGTATACTTTTCAATTTCAAGCCAAATTGGGACTATACTTTTTTGTTGGTATACTATATTTACCACTACCCAGATGTGTGGGCAGGCCTCTGATAGCAAATGAGTCTGTAAGGGACCTTAAGCAGGTGCTCGAAGGCCGGTGAAGTTCCGCGGCAGAAGTCCGAGGCATTGAAGTTGCACTGGCACACTGCCAATGAGCGAAGACTCTGCGGCTTCACCCACTGCAGGCCATTTAGCAGCTCATCTCTCCTAATGCCCATCTCCCAATTCGGCTGGAAAGGACTTGGGGATGGCATTGAGCTTACCCGACTCGTGTGAGTTCCAGCGACTGCAGGTGCGCTCCGCAGCCGTTCAGAAACTGGACGGCCCCAGCTAGGCGCCCATTGGAAGACCGCCAGCCAGCCAGCCAGCTCAGGCAGCCCAGATTGCTGTCCAAAAGTCCCATGTCCAGACTCAGCCTCCAACAGTCACGCATCCATCTCGTCCATGTCAGTGTGTCTGCTTCGGAGGATTGCTTATGGAATAGAATACAATCAAAACAGGCCCAATTTAATAAAATCTAAAGACCCTGTATTTCATAGTTCTGTATTTTGTGAAATTATGAAAGTACTGAATCAGACACATTGGTCCTTGTATCCATGCGATCTGAGTGTATAACCGATTGATCCGGGCCAAGCTTCGATCCAGCACCACTTTCCAACGGCTGTTCACCAGGCGGAGACGCAACTGCTCCCCAACACTCAGCCAGCCCAACACCAGCGCCAGTTCGTCCATTGACAGCGCCTCCATGGCTGAGTGATGAAAGAGGCCACGAGTGCTTTTGGGACAGGCGAGTGAGGTTTGCTGTTGCGCGAGCTCTGCAGCACTGCTGGCGCCATCTGTCGGCTGACTCAGTTTGAGCGTTCTGTAGCTTTGCACCTAGTTCATCATGCTAGATAAGAAGATGAAGAGGAAAAACAAATTCACAAAAGAGACCTTGCTATTCAGCAATTATGAGAAGACTTTTTTATGCTAAATGGGCAGACATCTTTGTTGGAAAACAACTAGGCTTGCTTAGAACGGCTGGGACTTCATTTATTCTATTGCTGGTTTTCTGAGAATGGCTCAAGCTCGAACTCTACTTTTGGCCCTTTGCATCGTCTTTAGCTCTTCCCAAACTGTTGGCCGGAATCTAATCAATCCTCATTTTCTTTCATAAAATTTAGTTGTTATGCCATTATAAAACCAGAAATAGCAAAGAAATGAGGCTGCTTTACCAGTTCATCTTTTCATTCCCTACGCAGAAAAACCAGTTGCCATTATTTCCAATTGAGCTATCAAATAAACAATTTGAAGCAGTTTATACCGTCATGCAAAATATCATGAAAGCTAGAACCAGTATCTTTTAGAAGCAAACGCAAGGCAAAATCTTTTTTCCTTTAGGCCCCAATCATGATAGTGGGTCAGCAAGTATGAGGATCCAAGTCTCATAATTAATAAAACTAATGATTCTTTCTCGATGGTTTCAGGCAAATGCATATGGCGCGGAGTGCTCGAAATTTCTGTCCTCAGCTGGTGTCTCTCCCAGGCGGTACGCCGGTGGCGTGGCCCACGTCATCCACTCCATGTCTCTCTCTGACCTGAGACGCCTCCAGCCTTCCGTCACCGAACACAACCTCATCCCCACCATCAACCCCGACCACTCCGCCCAGCCTGCCGTCCTGCTTCATGCTCCCGACCGTCACCAGCCGAACGGGTTTGGCAGATTATAATCGATTCAGCACTAAAAACTGAATTATCCATTCTCTGGAATATCATTCATTCACTGAAATTTCATGATAATTTTAAGTTGCTTCTATCGCATACTACTGCTATTGGCAGAACAAATGATTGGCAGAAGAAATGTTTGCAGCTTCAAGACGCCAGGGATGAGGATCGCAGACGAGGTACTGTCCCACCTGGGTCGAGAGGACTACGACATCAGCGGCTTCTCCCCGCTGGAGAAGCTCATCCATGCCCTGCACATGAACGAGATCTGGGCAGCTGTGCGCAAAGAGTATCAGCAGCTTCAGGTTCTGAAGCATATCCCAGCTTGGTGTCAAACCTTACCTTCCCCATAGAATTCGTTTCACCATAAAAACTGGTTCCAGAAGAAGGGAAAAGTAATCTAAGCGATCTATGATGCTCAGGCTTAGCAATAGGAACTTATGATTATGATGCTCCTGCAAACCTTGGAGAGGCTTAGCAATAGGACTGTTTTCAGGCTTCTCCTCCATATCCGGCTGTCTGCGGATGTGCCGTAGATCGGAAGCCGATCCTGGTAGTGCTGGAAGCAATGGCAGCGGCCATGCGAAATCCGAAGCAGTTTTTCAAGGCTCGACCAATCCACTCATTGAAAAAGCTCCCAAGCCTTGCTTTCCTAAAACCTTAGTGCTAGATAAAATGCATGTTTGCAGGAGCCATCTAGGTAACGCCTGGTACAATTGGTTTAAACTCCTGAATGATCGACTTCAGGAATCAAATGGTATTCATACCCTAAAAATTTGAAAATGCAAAAGGTCATTTACAGAAAATGCATGAATAAATTTTAATTTAGCGTTAAAATAAATCCAATTGAAAATTTGATTCCATAGTTTTGAAGCGAATAGAAGGTGGTCTATGCACAGGGAATGGAAATGAGAAAAGCCATGCGTTTCTCCGATCTGCAGCGGACTGGAAAGCCTGGAAGATACGCAGTCTGAAAGGAGACGATCCCAAAATGCCCTACTATGGAGCTCTCTTCATCTATTGCTCTCTTGATCACTGATCTGCCCCCTATTGCCTTCTATGTCCTACGCCAGTTTCATATTGAGGAAGAAAACTGCATAGTAAAGGATGTTGCAGCCCAATTAAGTTAATGTGGCTGCAAATTGCAGCTAATCGCATGGGTATTGCTTCTTTTTTCCAATATATTTCTCAAGCCCAAAATATTAACTGCAAGGCGAACAAACGACTCTAATTAGCGTTCAGGTCCTTAAGTTCAGCGAGCAAAAGTTTTTGGTGCTCTAATTCTGCGCTTATTCTATTCGAATTGTTGGAACTTCGTGCTTTTTGTGTTGTTGAATAGTTGCGCTGTGTGTTCGGAATAGTTTTTTTATTTGAAACTACTTGTGGAAAGGAAATAATATGCTAAGAGAAAAAGGCATTTCTTTACTTTACTTTTCTTTCCTTTACTTTCCTATTCTCGATTAATAATTTCGCTAAGCTGCTATTTTTTCACTCCTCTAAACGAAGCCTGAGCTGAAATTGGCTCATGACATTTGTCCCAATAAAATAGACCACAGGAAAAAGAAAGCTTGCGGTGTTTTCATTTATTCCCGACGCAGACTATTCCGGAGGTGGCCCAGCTGGGTTAGGCGGACTCATACGACTGCGCGCTCTGCCATTGCTTTTAAGCCGCCTTCCACCCCCCACCCCCCCACGACCCCCACACTCCCACAACGCCCCCCCCCCAGCTTTTCCCCCCCCCCCCCCCCCCGCGGCCCCCCCGAAACCCCCCCCCCCCCTCCCAATGACGAGTCCCCCCCCCCCAAGCATTTTTTCTAACTAAGTATAGTTGCTTAGGGACCGCCAGACATAAAGTGATTAATCACAAAGTACTTGCGATTAACCAAAAAGTACTGTGATTAACCAAAAAGTACTTTTTCCTTTTCCAATTGCCCCCCCCCAAACGATTTTTTTTCCAATTGTCCCCCCCAAATGAAAACTTTTCCAATTGTCCCCCCCCCCCAAATGAAAACTTTTCCCAATTGTCCCCCCTCAAATGAAAACTTTTCCAATTGCCCCCCCCCAAATAGTAAAACATAGCTAACACATACAATGCTTACCGATTTGAGCATCTGAACATGGTTAGAAGATTTTTGGGGGGGGGGGGGGGCAACGATTTGGGGGGACAATGCCATGAGGGGGGGGCAGGGCTCGTCGGGGTGGGGGGGGGGGCAAACCCGGTGAGGGGGGGGGCAAACCCCGTGGGAGGGATTGTAGGAGTCAGCCCATTTCATTTACAGCTAGATAGAGAAAGGCTCACGTTGCGATTCGTGCTGGACGGCCTTGTAGTACTGAGAGGTTCGGATGAGGAGCGTTGCGTGGTAGATGTTGAGTCCTATCATTGCCAGTTTTTCCGATATTTCCATGAAATCGTCTTCAACCAGAGTATTTTGAGCCTGGGGCAAAAAGGGGCATTGTAAGCTGATTCAAACGCTGAAGCACAACGATGGTGTAGATGAGAAAGATGCAGCTGAGAATGCATTCCAACAGCTGCAAATAGTGCAGCGCCACATTATTTTTAACACTTTATTATTTTATGACTATATATTACTGTATATTTTTAATATGATAATTAAATATTGCCCAATTTTCGGATTTAGAGGGAGTCACGCAAAATCCTTCTCTGAAAAGGTTTCCTCTCATCAAAATTCTTTCACTTAGAGCCCCAATAAGACTGCAGAGACCTATGCGAGGAACACCTTGAAGACAGAGTAGGGAAGGACGAATAGCTCGCGCTTCTTTGCGACGCCAATGAAGTAGACAATTAGACTGGTGAAGAAGAGAGTGTAGAAGACGAGCAGGAAGACGATGAGCCAGTACTTCGTTCTCACGGCACCGAAGCTGCCGAGATCTCAAAGGCATCGCATGTTCGCTTATAAATGGGACACAAAAATCAGGAGGAGTAAAAAAAGCACCAGCACTAATTGAATAGCCAGTCGCCAGTCCGATGAGAATAATGAAGAAATTGACGTTGATGACAGTGTCGATTATGGAGATCACCAATCCCGTTGCCTGCAATTGCAATAATCTAGAGCCAATGCTGGTGAAACGGCTGACACCTAGTTCCCCCTACAAGCCACCCATGGAATGGGAGCCCAAATGGCTGACCCCCCCTCCCCAGCGGAGTCCCCCCAAAACATAACCTACTATTGGGGCCGTGCGAGCGAAGCGGAAGCACGGTCCCCTCTTAGCCAAGGACAAACCCTATTACGGCTTTTGAAAATATGACTGGCTGCCAAATATTCTATGGGCAAGTTACAGAGCTATGAGTAGGCTCAATGGACGCAGCAGACACAGAGCTTTAATTAAAAAAAAATTTGCCAAATTTGGTTGAGAATTGGGCAAGTTATGGCCAAATAACTTTTTAAAAAGTGTCCGTCCGTTATCCGTCCGCCGTCCGCCGTCCGCCGTCCGCCGTACGTTCTGTTTGGGAGGCATACTGGCAATATCTGGGGCTCCAGTCTCAACGTCACTATAGTATATCGACCCTGGAGGGTGACATTAGGCCCTCAGAATTTTGATTTTCGGCCTCCTTTATGCCGAAATTGAGGTTGGAAAGTTGATTGAACGTAAGGGGGGACCCTTATAAAAAAAATCGAAAAACTTGAATAAAATTTTTTTGAAGCCGTTTTGGGCAAAAATAAAGACAGATTCGGAAACCTCGTCAAAAACTACACCAAACTAGACCAAAAACATTGAATTTTCAAAAAAAAATTTTTGACCATTTCTGAGCCCTAGGGTGCTTTGTAAGAAACCTAAAAAAGGTAATGCTGCCCAGTGGCGATGTTTTAAGTTAATTTAGAGCCTAGATATGGAACAGGCTCAAAAAATAGATACGATTTGATACCAAACAACCATATGTGCAAATCTGGTCTTCACGGGCTTCTACCAGGCCGTGGTGTACAAGCAGCTCATCATCAACTTCGTCTTGGGGCATTTTAAAGGGTTTTTGGCCTCAATAACCGCATCATATAGGTAAATTGGGGCGTATATTACAAATCTTGTGTCCATTTGCTTACACATTGTCTTCATGGGCTTCTACCAGGCCATGGTGAACAAGCAGCTCATCATCAACTTCGTCTTGGGGCATTTTAAAGGGTTTTTGGCCTCAATAACTGCATCATATAGGTAAATTGGGGCGTAGATTACAAATCTTGTGTCCATTTGCTTACACATTGTCTTCATGGGCTTCCACCAGGCCATGGTGAACAAGCAGCTCATCATCAACTTCGTCTTGGGGCATTTTAAAGGGTTTTTGGCCTCATTAACCACATCATGCAGGTAAATTCGGGCGTAGATTACAAATCTTGTGTCCATTTGCTTACACATTGTCTTCATGGGCTTCTACCAGGCCGTGGTCAGCAAGCAGCTCATCATAAACTTCGTCTTAAAGCATTGTACATATTGGGCTTCTGGTGGATTTTTGGCCTTTGGCTGTTCAAAGTGGATGAAATTACTGAAATTGTGAATCTCCGCTTCAATGTTTTTTCTCTCTTAGCTGGTCTCTTAAAAATAGCTTGGGCATAAAGGTGATGAAATTTATTTGATTCATCTTATCATGAAACTAGCTTGGGCCATAAGGTGATGAAATTAAATCTGACACTCTTATCATGAAAATATGCTTACTTAATTTAGAACTTTACTAAAGAGCTAAGAGAGCCCAAAAAATTTTCACCAATGTTTTTTTAATTTATGACAGGTTAGAGTAAATCAGAAATATTTTAATTGATTTGCACAAAACCTTTGCGTTAAAATTTCCATCATATGATATTAATGTTGGAAGCAAAAATGAAAAACTGGGAAAATATTAATAAATTATTCAAAATGATATTTTTTCATTATAATGCATTTTTTTTGCTAAATGTTAACTCATGTTCAGTTTTATTTATAGCTCTACCCAAAGAATAATCCTAGGGAGGCCAAAATTTTCTGGGCTCTCTTAGCTCTTTAGTAAAGTTCTAAATTAAGTAAGCATATTTTCATGATAAGAGTGTCAGATTTAATTTCATCACCTTATGGCCCAAGCTAGTTTCATGATAAGATGAATCAAATAAATTTCATCACCTTTATGCCCAAGCTATTTTTAAGAGACCAGCTAAGAGAGAAAAAACATTGAAGCGGAGATTCACAATTTCAGTAATATTTAAGCGTAGGCTCAGACACAGTATAGGGAAAAGGGGAAGAGGGGAGCAAAAAAAAAAAAAAATATATAATAATATAAAAAAAAAAAAAAAAAAAAAAAAAAAAACAAAAAAAAAAATATAACCCACATGGGGGGGGGGGGGGGGATATGTAAGCCACTTTAACGTTTAAAACCAAGCCTAGAACTTATAGAAAGGTAGAAAATAGGGTGCCGGTTGAGTATGTGGTCTACCTGGAAAAAGGTGTCCATCATGGTACAGCATGTGGTCTATTGCCGAAAATGCTTGGGGGACTTGGCATCAATCTTGACGCCTAGTTTACACCCCTAAGAGATTTTGACGCTTTGTTCCCCCAGCAAGGAACAAATTTCCCTTATTAGTCATATAACAATTTTTGCTCAGATTGCTAATTGCTTGGGGCGGGATATTTCATGGGGGAAAATTTTCATGGGGCTTTTTTGGGGTGGGGGGAACTATGTGTCAGCCCTTCATACACTATTCATAAACCCCTAAGCGAACCCACCTGAGTTTAGTGCTTGATCGAAAACTCACCGCAACATTGAATGTTTGGCAACATGTCAGGTGCACATTTATGGACCAATACTAGATTAAAGATCTTTTGAGATCGAACAAATGAAGAGAAAACTTCCTCTTCATGTTATGCTGGGGAGAAAGAATTCTTTGAATCGGTGTTGGCAGGACGAAAAGAATGGGTGAAAGTGCACTTTTTTGTCCAAAAAGGGCAGGACCAGACCCCTTAGTAATAGTTGTCAGATGACGTGCTCTAGACAAACGCTTTCTGCCACTGCGCAAGCCAGTTTCAATGTTTTGCAGGTCTTTCATGAAAAACCCATGTGTTCCGTCCGGTGATGTTCATTTCCAGCGATTGATGAGTAATGGCAGAATGTCTAAGCGATACATTAAGCGGCACTTTTTGAGAGCAGTTAAAATCGACCGGTACTAGATTTTTTACCCCATTTTTTTTATTGCAGATTCTGAAATTCCATACATTTTTTTGTAACTTCACCAATTTCATACGTAGCCGTACTCCTAGTGGAAACTCATTGTACCGCTAGGGAAAGTGGAGACGGGAAGCGAGGAGAGGTTTTGCGTAAAGATAGACGAGAAAGAGCTCACGGAATGGATAAAGGGATGGAAATAGTAAAGAGCAATGGACTACAGTTTATACGATGTGGGAGAAACGAGGAATCTACAACTAACTTCAATAACTGAGCAATTCAGACGTCAAGTAATACATTTTAAGAAAACTAAAAAGATTAAAGGGCATGTAGAAAAAATGGCAATGGTGAACAAACGAAAGGTAGCTTGAAAAATATATGTAGCAGCTAAAATGGTTAAAAAATCATGGCTTCTTCGCATAGGACACCGACATCTCGTGGCGCTTGAGCGCATACCAGCGAGCATCCATTTCCTCCTAAAATCGACACTGTTTTGGGATTAAGAGGCACTTTTTGAGAGCAGCAAGAATCGGCCGGACATAAATTTTTTGACCCCACTTTTTTATGGCAGATTCTGAATCTCCATACATTTTTATGTAACTCCACCAATTTTGGGCAAAAAATATGCAGAAATGGGCTCACAACAGCTTAAAACTTGAAGGGAGGTCGAAAATTTGTCAAAATTTGAGTTTTAACGAGTTTAAGTCATATAACTGCCGATTTCTAGGTATTTTTCATTCAAAATACTAACATTATGGGCATCGATCGAAAGCTAACAATCTTGCCGACCTGTCTGTGCCCTGAGTTTGTTCCAAATATGCACCAGAATCGATCGGAAAAACCTTCATTAACTCGTTGATTACTAAAATCAGAATTTTTCCATTTTTGTCAAAAATTGTCATTTTCATGCCCTCAACTTACCTATTCGGGTGAATGACCATCATTTTTGAAATTCTGATCAAATTTTGGTCTAGGGAATGATGAGAAATCTTGCAAAAAGGGGTGGTCCAAACTAACGGCAAGCACATTTGTAAGCCACAGTCAAGAATGGCCCCATGTTATAACATAGGGCACTTTGGCGAAGGTGCAATTTTTGCATTAAAAAACTTCCTGCTCTTCTTTACATCAATATTTCTCAATTTCCTTTTGTGAGCTTACTGATCTAGGCCTTATGCAAATACTTATGAAGAAAAAATATTGGGTTTCTCTTGGCAATTTTGAAAAAAGACCCAAAGATTGTGGACAAGTCAAGAATTGGCCCTATGCTATAACACAGGCAAAAAACGAACAAAAAATTTTTGGTCTTGTATTTTGATTTCAATGGCCTAAATCGCTACTCCTGCCTCAAATACACCAGAATATGTCATTTTTGTGGCCCATTTTGACGTATTTTGAAATTTGATATTTACGAATTTTTTTCACATTGTGAGCCCTAAGCTGGTCCCAAAATCCCATAGTATGAAATTTCAAAATACGTCAAAATGGGCCACAAAAATGACATATTCTGGTGTATTTGAGGCAGGAGTAGCGATTTAGGCCATTGAAATCAAAATACAAGACCAAAAATTTTTTGTTCGTTTTTTGCCTATGTTATAGCATAGGGCCAATTCTTGACTTGTCCACAATCTTTGGGTCTTTTTTCAAAATTGCCAAGAGAAACCCAATATTTTTTCTTCATAAGTATTTGCATAAGGCCTAGATCAGTAAGCTCACAAAAAGAAATTGAGAAATATTGATGTACAGAAGACCAGGAAGTTTTTTAATGCAAAAATTGCACCTTCGCCAAAGTGCCCTATGTTATAACATGGGGCCATTCTTGACTGTGGCTTACAAATGTGCTTGCCGTTAGTTTGGACCACCCCTTTTTGCAAAATTTCTCATCATTCCCTAGACCAAAATTTGATGAGAATTTCAAAAATGATGGTCATTCACCCGAATAGGTAAGTTGAGGGCATGAAAATGACAATTTTTGACAAAAATGGAAAAATTCTGATTTTAGTAATCAACGAGTTGATGAAGGTTTTTTCGATTCTGGTGCATATTTGGAACAAACCCAGGACACAGACAGGTCGGCAAGATTGTTAGCTTTCGATCGATGCCCATAATGTTAGTATTTTGAATGAAAAATACCAAGAAATCGGCAGTTATGACTTAAACTCGTTAAAACTCAAATTTTGACAAATTTTCGGCCTCCCTTCAAGTTTTAAGCTGTTGTGAGCCCATTTCTGCATATTTTTCGCCCAAAATTGGTGGAGTTGCATAAAAATGTATGGAGATTCAGAGTCTGCCATAAAAAAGTGGGGTCAAAAAATTTATGTCCGGTCCCCTATGTAGGATTCGTGTTCCTACCAAAAACCGGGTCTTAAATGTCTAGCAAATTTGTCGCAGAAAATTTAAAAGCACTGTGTCACCTTAGTTGCTAGACTTTGAAAACGAGCAATGAAGTGAAAATCTGAGCCTCATATTGCAGCAAAAGTTTTGAGAGGCAATCTGCGAGAGATTTGTAGGAGGGGTATTTCATTTCTCAAAAATCAAAGGTTTGCGTTGGACCAAACTTAAATTCCCTTGCCAAAAAAGCCAAAAATCTCTGCGTCAAGTTTTGACTTTCCTGCAAATAATTGATCATTTTTCTACCACCTGTTCTGGAGCTCTGTACGGCTCAGAAATCAAATTGTTGGCCAGTTTTTTCGTTAACCCCAGAGTATTACATAAATCAAATTGCATTCTTAGAGTCCTTCCGCGAACAACCTCGTGAAAATTGTCTCCTTCGCTACAAATATAAAGTGAGAGGGTAAACATTTTTGCCCTTCCAATGTTTGACATTTTAGAAAAGTTCATTAAGCAAACTTCATCAAATAAAAAATTATGATTCCAATGATTCCTTTTCTACCAACTATTAATTCTTAATAAAATTTTATTTCTCGTCGCTGCAGCAAAACAGTCCAAATAAATTTAGCCGAATCTTTCAAAACTAGTTACCAGAACCCTAGCTCATTTGTCAGGATCTACAGGATTTTCCGGGATTTAATCATGGTGATTGCCATCCTGACACATCTTAAAATTATACGAATACGTTTTTGTGGAATGTTTGTTGAGCTTCCCATCGCCAGAGGAGCAGAAAAAATTCAGCTAACCGAATACGTCTCGCAGGTCTTGATGGCTGTCTCCAGCTGTCGCAGCCGCTCGCGCAAGGCGGCGTTGTTGCGGCGCAGCTTGAACTGCTCCTCCAGCTTCGCCACTGAAAGCTTTCAGAGCACTCCTGGCCTACCAGTGAGCTTCTGAAGGACCTTGGACGGTGTCGGGGGCGAGGAAAGACCAGCCGGGCAGGCCAGCTTTCACAGCGGCCAGAGGCTGCGGCTGTGGGACCGCGCGCGGCTCGATGAAGCTCGCCGGCCCGACTCCCAGCTCCGCCTTCATCTCCGCGTCCATCTGCTCCGCCAGCATCTCAGTCGCAGCCTTCTTCGCCACCTGCCAAGCTGTGATCATTTGCTTTTTAGGCCGTCTGGCTTTGCCAGCTGTACATAGTCCTGCTCGGCTTCGTCCAGGGCCGCCTCCTTCTTGGCCACCTGGAGAGTGAGGCTGGCCTCCGCCAGCTGCAGCTCCTTCGTCGCCTCCTCCTGCGCCTCCGTCCACCAGTCTCAACATCAGTCATCCATAGGCCAGCACTGGCAGGGAAGCATAGGCTGCTAAACTGGCCCACGCCGCCATGGAAGCTCTGCCCAAAAACAGAAGTTGATCGGCTGCACAGTTGGTCTATCGCTATCTTGGAGCTTTGAGCTGCGCGCTTGGGGGCTTTGGCTAGTTTTTTGGCCTCCTTCCAACAGCTCACCAGCCTCTCCGTCCGCCTCCACACCGGCTCCCGGAGCCTGGACCTTCTGCCGGCCACTCTTCAGCGCCTGCAAATCACGGTGGACCAGGAAAGCGTCGATCTGGACGGCAGCCGACCACTGGCCAGACTCCGCTGCCTCCACATCCGCGCTCAGGACGGAACCATTCGCCTGCCTCGTCTGGCCCGGCTGGCTCCCCAGCTTCAGCAGGCCAACTTCAGCCGCTGTCGCTTTGAAAATATCAGCCTGCCAGCCAGTCTCCAGCGTCTCAATCGCTGCCAGCTCCAGATCCCCGAGCAGCTTCAGGAGCTTCTGGCCCCTCTTCAACTCCTCACCCACCTGACAAATGTGACTGGCTGTGGGCAAGCCAAAATATGTAAACAAATGCTGCAATAGAGTGCAATTTAGCCGGCCCGGAGGCCTGCAGCCCCAGTGCCTCAGAAGAGAGCAATTGCTAGGCTTGGTAGATGAATATGTGCTTACGATTGTATGCCTTAATGGTGCTACCCCCTATTGACTCTCCTACATCCCAAAACACCTCTAAATAACAAAAATCTCAAAACCATCAACCTGGCCACAGTTGGTGTGTCCCAAGCACTCCCCTTCCTAAAGCCGGAAGAACTGGCGAGCATCCTCTCCGTCCTCCTGCCCAGCCTGGAAAGCCTACACGCCGTCCTCATCTCCAACAGAAGCAACATCTATCATCCCTACACACATCTACTTTCTCCACCCACTGCCCCCCTCCCACTCGACCTCCCACTACGCCTCTCCCTGGACACTCGGCTCACCGTCACTCTGCTGCCCGTGTCCTGAGTCTCCTATCCCTGGGGCAGAACGGTTGCGCGCCTTCTTCTTTGCTCGCCTCTTCTGGACTGATGCAGGAAAGGAAACTCTTACAGAGCTGGAGCCATAGCTGGTGCTACGAGTTCAACAGGTCCTCTTGAAGGAGCCATTGCTACTTGAAGCTGAAGCGATCCCGAAAGATTTATTTTCCCTGCTTGTTCCATATTTGGTTGACGCAATCATTCTTAACATCATTTTTTAGCCGATATTGATGGACGTGCCATGGTTCAGAGAATCAAAATTTTAAGTACTTTGCTCATTAAAACAAATTATTGAACGAAATTTTCACATCTATACGCCATATCCTTTCCAAAGACTTCCGTCGAATCTAAAACAATGCTTCAGACCTTGGCGTACAATTTCTTCGTCTTTGGCTTGATTCACCAGCACTGCACCCGCACCGCTATAAATTGAATTTTCGGCAAAGGATGCCGAAAAAGTTTAGATGAACCTGCATTCTGGTCGATTTTTCTGATGCCTCATGACGTGACTTCTCTGGGTTTGCAGAGATCCGCAGGCAGCACAGGCGAATGGCTTCAGTTGGTAGCAGGCTGTCACGTGACGCTCCATTTTGTACCTGCTAAAACCTTTTTTGTATCTTTGATGCAAATTGGCAAAATGTCATCGCTTACGCTAAGAACACTTTATGGACTAAGGTCCGATTTTAAAAAAGATTCTTATGTCGAACAAAATAAATGCTATAAGTAGTTTTTTTAGTCAGTGACTTCCAAGCCTCATCCTAGCTTCTTGCGAAGGAGGCTAATTTAAATATGCCCATCAATACATGAAAACTCTTACTTTCTGGTAACGTCGACCTGCTTCTGACATCGGAAGCAGATTACCGATTGCTCATCGGTAGAAATAGCATCTTTTTGTGTTGAATGCGTGGCTTCCTTTTTACAAACGGCATCAAAACTGTTCGATGCTAGTGGTGGCTCCAATGGCGAATTCTTCTGTTCCAGTGGGCTGGAGTGATGTTTTACAAAGGATTCAACTTCAACTGGTGGCAGATGGAGGCCTTGTAGTCCATGGTGTAGAACAACGCAGTGGAAAGTTGCCTCATGAGCTGTCAGCGTCTGAAAAGCACAATCTTTGCAGACCCATTTTGGTGACAATGCCAGACTGCCCAGGTGAGCTTGCACAGAATGACGCGCAAATGACAAGCGGCTCATGCTTGTGGAGCACTTTGAACACTCCATTACGAAATTGCAATTAAATCAAGCTCGACTCTTTGAGCATTAATCGATTTAATCTGAATTAGATGTGTGCTTGAGATTACTGATTGCAGTATTACTTTTCTTTTGCTTTGAATTTCGGATAATTTTTAGCGTTTTAACCGGACTTTACCTGGTACCATCGGCAAGCCAAAACATCTATGTTCTCCCAAAAATCGATTTACACTAGTGGAAAGTCAAAGAAATTCATCTTCTATTAGTGCTCCTCCTACATTTGCATATTATTTTGGCGCGCAGTTCCAGAACTCATTTCTGAGCGCGCCAAAACAAAATCCAAATATCGGAACCAAATGCACTAGTAGTAGATGTATTTCTTTGACTTTTAACTCGGGAAAATTGATTTTTGGGAGAAAAGGAGTTTTCCTTTGGCTTGTCGAGTGTACCAAGTATTTCCTCCACTTTTAACAGGTCAAAAAATAATTAATAATTAAAAAGGAAAAATTAGAACAAAAAGTTCATAAAAGACAATTTTTCGTGTAATTTCATGACAAAAAAATTCCAGGAACTTCTGAAAAGCTTTGCAATTTTCCGTTGATTTCTCGCAAGTTTTGGTCAATTCGCGGGTGCTCTATCCAATGCAACAAGAATTAGAGCAATATGTTGCTCCTAGCGGCAGCTAGAACCTTATCAAATTTAAGATCTGGCATTTACCTCAAACACATATACTCGGGTCGAAAGAGGACATAGGGGCTGACTCTTCGCTTCGCTCGTTCGCGCCAGGCCAATAAATATTTTAGTATATTACAGATATATTCTTCAACATGCCAACATTCAATGAAAGTGAAAAATCATGGATTTATGCTTGTTCATATGTTTAAACCATCAATATCTTAGGTTTTTCGGCCATATATCAAAGTAACAACACAGCGTACATGCTAAAATTCATCTGATTTGGTTAAAATTCATGGATTTGCGCTTGTCTCAATTTTTTAAATACGGATCAAATGCCGTCTAAAGCAAATGCAAGCAAGTGTTGAATCGAAGTGCAAAATATTTTTGTGGCGAAATCTTGGCAGTTTTTTTCACATAAATGTATAAACTGGACAGTAACTGGGCCCAGGCTTTCTATCACGGCTGTCCAGTTTATTTCGCCCGCATAAACTCTCACCTCAGAGGTGGACATCACCTAGATGCGCCTCCTCAAACAGGTGGACTGCTGGCGGAAGCCTGGCCCCATCGGGCCAGATCGACCTGGAACAGGCAGACGGAGGCTGAGGTGCTGGGGAGTCGGAGGCTGCTGGCTGACACCGCACGTCAGCTCCTGCTTCGCCAGCTTTGATTCTCTGCTGATCCTTGCATAATTTGCTATGTCCTGGACAGATTGGCCTGGCTACTTTTGCTCAGTTCATGCCACTTTCTCATTCGTTTGGTATTTACCGTGAGGTGATACCTTCTCCCTCCAGCTGTAATGCTGTGATCTTTCAAAAAAAAAACTTTGCAGGCATTAAGCAATTTAGAACTTTTTTTGAGTTTTAAAAAAACGTTTATAAGGGCCAATAAAACAACCCTTCTAATAGTGCCCACGCAAAAAAATTAGCAAGCTTAAATTATACTTTTGACTTTTCCGCTCTTATTGTCATGTATTAAAAGCATTTATCGCTTACAACTCTTTTATCGCTGAAGTTTGCTATTGCTATTGATAAGATCCAAATAATTCGTCTTTTTTCAAGTGAATCATTTTTTTCGGGAAAGAACATTGTATCCAATACCAATTAGTCAAAGCGCAACACTTTTTATGCAACACTTAGACATTTTGCTGTTGCTATGGTTTTTTTAAAATTTCGCAGCCGATCACACTTGATTGTAAAGCCGAATAAAACAGGAAAATGACGCCCATTGTGAATTTTTACCCAGATATTGCAACTAAATTTGTTTTGCAGCCAAAAATTTATAGGACCTAATCAGGAGCCAGTGCCAGCTTTTGATGATTTCTCATTATTTTTCCCACACATTTCCATATCTCGTCAAGAAAAGGCAGGCACCATCCCAAAGGCTTTGGACCATTTTGTGGAATTCAAAACAACAAAACAGCGCGCAGTATTCCCCCGCTTGCAGCTCACAAAGACTCCAGCATCACTCACTGCGCCCCTTTCGAAAGACTTTCGCAATCCCCCTATACAATGTCCTCGAAGTATGCGCGGAAGCGGATGCGGAAGAAGGCCAAAGCTGCGGAGAAGGAGGAGATGACGGCCCCGGAGGAGATGACGGCCCCGGCCCAGTTCCTCAGCCAGTCCAGCCTCTACGACGTCTCCCTGACAGTGGAAGGGAGGCTGCTCTGGGCCCCGAAAGTTAGGCCTCTTGGCTATTATATATATCTGGTACCATCGGCAGGCCAAATGTGTGTCTCTTTTCTCCAAAATTTGCAATTGCCTCGAGTCAAAAGTTAAGGAAATACAATTTCTACTAGTAGAATCTGCTGCTTGGACAGTTGCATTTTGTTTTTGGCGCGCAGTTCAGTGTCTCTTTCCATGCGCGCCAAAAACAAATTGCAGATGACGCAGCAGATTCTACTAGTAGAAATTGTATTTCCTTAACTTTTGACTCGAGGCAATTGCAAATTTTGGAGAAAAGAGACACACATTTGGCCTGCCGATGGTACCAGATATTTCTTCCACTTTTAATATAAAATAAAAGTAATAATAAAAAATAAAATTAATATGCTGTTTGTTATATATTTAGTTAAGACTTGACTAAATAAATACATAAATAATAAACAAAACTTATTTAAATAAACTTTTTTAAATAAACATAACAAAAATAAGTTTCGAAAATGGAAAGTACCATTCAAATTTATTGGTAAACTAACAAATTTACGAGAAATTTTTCTGGCTTATATTCAGGGCCATCGATTTTAGGGAGAAAAGAGCTTTACTTCAGGCCTGCCGATGGTACCAGTTATTTTCTCCACTTTAAATGCACAAAAATTAAAATGAATCCATGAGAAGGAATCGAACCCTCTAGTTTCATCCAGCAGTCCAATCGCTTACACCACTACACCACTGATGCATTTGGACACAAGTTTAACAGAACAGTTACGAATAATTAAACACATGAGGCCCAGGGACCCGGGGAGGGAGGGGTGGGGGAATAAATGAATACCTACTATCGTCCATTGAGCAGATGCGGAGGAGTAGTAGGAGGAGGAGGAGGAGTTCGGACAAATAGTTTTTTACATTTTTTGTGCCAAAATAAAAAGTTTTGTACAAAAGTCAAAAGATAAACTATAGTTAAATCGATGTTGCTCATTCCAATGGAAAAAGAATTATAATGATTGGAGCTTTCTTTGTCGAGCACCAGCCTTATCAAAATTAAGATCTAGCAGTAACCCCAAAAACGTACACCTGGGTCGAAAAGAGGGGCTGGGCGCTGACGGTTCGCTTTGCTCCCTCGCGCCAGCCCAACTAGAGGCACATTTTGGCTTGGCGTTCCAAATCTGGCTTAGGTATAATGACTTACCATTACCCACACACCCTGCGCTAACTCGTCCCCTAGTTCATTTGGATTTGACACAGTATAGGACGAGTTAGCGCAGGGTGAGTAATGGTAAGTCAGTATGCCTAAGCCAAATTTGGCACCCCAAGCAAAATGTACCTATAGTATAAAATGCCCGGCCTCCTCGGTCTGGCGGGAGAGTTGAGAGACTGGGGCCTGGTTGAGGTAGTGCTGGCCTGCCACAGCCCCGTCTTCAAGGTCATGCTGGACGGCCAGTGGCAGGAGGCCAAGAGTGCCAGCATCCATCTCCCTGGCAAAAGGTTTTTTGCTCCATTCCTCTTCCTCGCTTCCACCCAGAGCCGGGCTGTGGCATTGAGCTGCCGGGAGATTGTCCAGCTGCTCGGCGTCCTGGTGCCGCCCTACCCGGGCAAGGTGGACGTGGACAACGTCGCCGGCCTTCTCCACCTCGCCGACGAGTACGAGATGAACGGGCTGCGGGAGCAGTGCCAGTCCTTCCTCCGCTTTCATCTGCATGGTAGACAATGTGGCGGAGGAAAAGGGCAGTAGTGAGCTCTATTGGCAGCTGAGAAGGCGGATGGAGCAGAGCTGGTGGAGATGCTGGTGCTGGGCAGCGAGCATGAGCTGGCGGAGCTGTTGGAGGAGCTGTGGCCGAGGTGCCTCAACTTCACAGTGGACCAGCTGGCCGGAATCGAGGAGCGCCTCAAGCCGGACATCCGAGCAGCTCTCTACAGGGTGCGCCTACAGCATCCATGAGTATGCGATGGAAAAGCTCCTTTTACCCTCTGGCCTCATGAGTAGGCCTTTTCTTTGCCAAGCTAGCAACTCCGGAAATTGATGCATAAATAGGCGTTCTCCTGCTCAGACTAGCTGCTCAGGAAGTGATGTATGGATGGCCGGTAGGACATGGTGCGGAAGTGGGTGGACGGGAAGCAGATGGCTGCGGCTGCTTCGGAGAAGGACGCGCAGTGTCCATACGGCCAACACCGCTTCGACGGTAATGCCGCCTAGACATTGGCCTAGCCAAAGTGATATGGCCCCTCTGTTTCAGGGCCCTTCCAGGGAAACCAGTGTGACCTGTGCGGCCGTTTCGCCTACAAAGGGCTGCAGTGCTCCCGCTGCTCTCGCAACGTCTGCCGGTACTGCCAAGAGAAGGGTTGCCAGTTTTTCCTCTCTGTCACTGCACCACTTGCTAGCTAAGCCTCTATCAGCTGTCGGCATAAGAAACCTGCAAAAAATAAAAAAAGTTATTTATGTAAGCTTTCTGATAAGTTGCTAAGAAATAAAAATTAGCTAATGTGGAAGCTAGAAACTGGCCATTGGTATTAGCTACTGCTTAGAATACGGGCTGGACTATGAATCACGTGTTTTTTTTCAAATCCGCGTGGTTTTAAAACATTATGCAAAACTCTAGTTTTTACCAAAGGAAAGGTGTTCAGGAACCCGAAGTAACATCGAGTGCCGAGTGTGTGGGAAGAAGGCAATGGAGCTCTGCCTTTGCACTGTCGGCACCGAAGGTCCTAAGAAATGCACCTAATTTTATGATTAATCCCGACCCTGATTTGTTTTTTGAAATCATAAGCGATTATTGTAGCATTAGAGTTTGAACTAATTTTATGCGTCATTTCATCTTCGCTATTTCCCAAAATTAACCGTTCGTATGCGACAGCCTTTAAGAGCCCTTTTCGATTTTTTGCCAGTTGTCGATCATACAAACATGACACCTTTTCTTCTTGTCTCCTTTATACATGCTTGTCTTCTCAATACCTCTATTTTGCGTCCTCCTCATTGTGTTTACGTCTTTTTACGTTTTTGCCAAAAAACTATGGCCCAAAAAACTAATGCGAAACTTTCATCCGATGAGATTCCAGGCGTAGGCAAACTTTTCCCAAACTAACTTTAGTTAACCTTTTTATGACATTAAGTAATCGAGCTGGACAACTCTATTTTAAAAAGCGTAATGCAGTGACAAAATCACGCTTTTTGATGTTTGGCGTGCAAAACAAAGAAAACACAATCAGACACTTTTAACACATAATCAAATATCAAATCATAACTTCCAAGAGCTGACCCCTCAGAAAGCATATACCTGAAGCCAAGCAGAAGCATGAGAGCAGTAAAACAAGCATTAGAAATGGTCCTTTTGGCCCTGCTGCTCGGCTGGTGCGTGGAGGGGAAGTATGAGTTGCGCTGCGTGGCTGGAGCTGTGCCGTTGCCCGGAGCCCTGCCGAACGGGAGCATCGTCTGCGCCTACGCCGCCGGCAACTGCTGCTACCGACTCACCTGGCTCACGCCGCTTAGCCCTCGCCCAGTTTGTCTTTTCTCCTCCTTTTAATCTAAGTAATTGCAAATCTAAGGACAAGGGTTCATTGACAAGGACATGTAATCTAAGGACAACGAATTTAGCGACTAGATTGTCAGTAGATGATTGATTAGCTTCCTTTTGATCTATGAACAATAATGAAGAATTTAGAGTCCAATTTTTGACTGAAATTCATTGCACCAACTCAAATACCTAAAAGTTATTTCATTTGCAGGCCTACAACGCCAGCTACGGCTGCATCCGTGGCGACAACTGCGGAGGGAAGGGCGGGCGCTGTCGAGTGCTGGGGCCCAACGCCAATCGCCGCCAGCTCTGCACCTGTTCTGGCATCGACCTCTGCAACGCTTTCCAGCCCCCAGTCCTTCCCACCGCTCTTCCCAAGGCTCTGACCAGTGGCTGCGAACCTCTCCTCCTTCTGCTGCTCATAGCCTATGCCCTTTGAGACCTTGTGTGGATGGAAAAGTCTATGCTGGCTGACTGACTTTCATGTCTAAATTTTTGCCTTTGTTTTGAGTCTGATGAGATTATGCTTGAGTGTGGAGAATTGCAGTAGCTTGTGTGTGCGTTTTGTTGATTATGTGAGCTAAAATATTGTTTAACTGGATAAAAAACATTTGGAGACATTCTTGCTTTGTAACTACGGCTTTGAAATCTCAATAGATGTTAACATAATGATTTATGGAAAGCTAAAAATAAGCCAAAGGGAAAAACTGAATTTGTATAAAAAACCAACGACGGCTGAAAATAGAACCTTTTATGTTACATTGAGAATAACTTAATTGTCCATCATTTGTCCTCATGTTGCAGTCACTGCGCTATCCGATTCTCCTGCAGCATTTTTTTATCCACACGCATTGAGGATATGTTTCAGCGCCCCTGTTCCCTGGCCTGCGAAACCCTAGCCAAAATCATGCGAGGCACAGGCTGACCTGTTGTTGAGGCAATAGTGAATAGGGCGGGTAGAGTGTCAAAGTCTGCTGCAAGGATTACCCATCAGTTCCACGGCCCTCTTCCATTCTGAAAAACGTCCCATCTGTCAGCACATCATGCTAGGACACAGGCGGAAATAGCGTGATGGGCATAGTAGGGAGATTAGGCAATATTTAAGCGTGGATGACGAATTGTCCCAACATCCAATCTACCCTCCTATTTGCCCCCACTGTTTCTGGCTGCCCAAAGTGGTCAGAATATTGGCCGCAGTGTGTAGGGGTCTCCTAAGTGCCGTCATTTACCGGTCGCTTGACGGAGGCAGTTTTTTTGGTCCTATCAGATGCGTGGTTTTCTTAAGAATGACGGAATCATCAGTTCCTACCTTTTTTTCAGCGATAGCGAAGCCTTTTTTGCTCCTAATTTGCCTACGGACCATTTGTGATGATGAGCTGGCTGAAATTCCTACTGGCCACTCTCTTCCTAAAACCTGGCTCTGCGGGTAATTTACCTTTTTTGACTGAAATAGGGCAAAATAGATCGTAAAATTGAAATTTAAGGGTGGATGGACAAAGGCTGCTTCAAAAACGAGCCCGGCAAGTGGATCTTCTCCTTCGGTCCTCTGCTCCTGCAGCCGAATTCGCCAACCAAATGCTTGCAACACTGCCTGCGAAGCGGCTTTGTGTTGGCAGGTTTTTTGTTGTTTTTCACCTTTACCAAGACTGAGAGCTTAGTTTCTTTCGGTTTTATCAATGTTCCTAACTTGTTTGCATACGATTTATTGTACCTGCTCCATTCTTGTATCCAGACTAAACTCTTGTAAAATTTCTGAGCAACTACGTTTCTGAGACTCTAGAACTTCTCAGCATGGAGCATGAATATTAAACGGTTTTTGTCTGTGAATGAGTCAATGAATCGCCCTCCTTGTCTATGTTCTTAGTAAAGCTCTCTTAAGAAGCTCTTAAGATTTGGCAAAAAAAATGACTCTGGTCCGGCAGGACTGGAGCTGAGCAGCTGCTGGTGCGGTGAGCCGAAGTCGCTGAAGGGCCTGAACAACACGGACGGCTGCACGGAGCCTTGCCCGGGGCAGGAGATCCCCCCGGCCGCCGTCAACGCCAAGCCCGTCCTCCCCAAAGGGGCCGTCGACTGCCAGGCGGACCCCGACCACCTGCAATTCGTTCCCCCTTCCTCCACCCACCCCTCTACTTCTATTCCCAGCCCAGTTCATCCGTCCATCTCTCCTCCCCGCCAGTTGGAGACAGTGGGGTAGTTGCTTAGCAGGTTAGCACTTGGTCAAGCATATTTACTGTCCATTGTCCAGATATATGGATGTCTTAGATACCATATTCATGAAAAGAGCCAGGAAAAACCCCGCATACCTTGAAAGGATGATTTCTGAAAGACTGTTGAGGATAGAAGAGTTTGATCGGCAGGGCGACATGTGCTACTCGGCAGCGCTGGGCAAGGCGGGCGTGGGGAAGTCCATAGAGGAGATGCAGGGCGTCTGCAGAGCCGCTGGCGGCTTCCTGGCCTTGCCCAAGGACCGCGATTTCATGACCCGCCATTTCCATCCTCACTTTCTGGTTCACTCTTCTTTAAGTGGATTTTCCCCACATTTTTAGTTTCTAGTCAGTTCAAACTTATTTTTCAATCTATTTCGAGCAATGAGGATCAAAAAATCCTTATGTTTTTGATCTATTCCGGCTATTTTTTGCTTCGAAAACTGATGCCCATTCATTTCTGGCCTCTTTGATTGGATTTTCCCTAAATTTTTAGTTTCTAGTCCGTTCAAATATTTGTTTTTCATCTATTCCGAGCAATGAGGTGGGCCATTTTAGCTGAAACCGATGACCATTCATTTCCTACGTTTTCGATCAATTCCGGCTAATTTTTGCCGAAATCTGATGCCCATTTATTTCCGGGCTCTTTGAGCGAGAAATGGTGTTGGCAGCGATACCTGCGCAGACAGCCGTACAGCGCGGTGATGGTCGGCCTGGTGCAGAAGCCGGGTGGCACTGGGCCGCGAAGTCTCTGGCGCTGGCTGGAGCCGGACGGCAGCGAGAGCAACGGCTATCATGCTCCGTTCTCCCTTTAACACTCCGCTTCTCTCCCTGTCTCCGGCGAAATATTAGAAGCAAAAGAGCAAAGGAGTCGCAAAAAATTAGAAATTTAGAATTTTAGAAATTTAGAAATTTAAAAATTTAGAACTTTAGAAGTTAAGAAATTTAGAAATTTGGAATTTTAGAATTTAGAAACTTAGAAATTTGTTTGTTTGTTTTATCAGCAGTAAACTGGGAGTGAAAAACAGCAGAGGCGACATGCATACAGTTAGAGAGAAAGAACTGAGAGGTGGGTGGTGTGACGGAGAAAGATTTGTTGAAGAGGAGGTTACAGGATGATCACTGCGTCCCCATTTCCCGCACAATATCTGCAAAGGCCTCCCGGGAACTCGTAATCACATGCTCCATGCTCCATGCACTGATCACGCCTTGTATTTAAAATTTAGAAAATTTAGAATTTAAAATTTTTTTAGAAAACTTAGTATTAAAATTGAGAAATTCAGGCATTTGAGAAAAAAAGGGTTTTGTTTGAAAGGTGGGCGGATGCGGAGCCGAACGACTGCGGGGGCAAAGGCTGCTGGAAGGAGAAGGGCCAGGAGAACTACGCCGGCGTCATCATCTCTGGGAGGAAAAAGATTGGACTCTCCGACTTCGCAATGGCCCAGGACCGCATCCCCGTATGCCAGTTCGAGCTCAAGCGTTTGTGCCCCCTTCTCATCAATCATTGCCCGCCCACCTTTTACGGCTTACAGCCCAGGAAACGCGGCGGCTGTGCGGCGCGAAGGGCGGCCATTTCTCCGTCTACGAGGACACCGGCAAGGCCATTGACAGCAGCGTCTGTTAGCCGCAGCTCTTCTTTCTTCATTGCATCAGCATTGCATCTAGGGGTGCCCGATACTTCACGCAAAATGTCATTGTTCAAAGTGTATCAGTGTCACGTTAAAGCAACAAACTTAGGATTAGGCTTAGGTTAAGGCTTTGGTTTCGATAGAGTTAGTATGGTGACACTGAGATACTTCGAAAAATGGCATTTTGCGGCAAATACCTGGAGGGCTGCCTAGACCATCTACGAGGTCTAGGTAGCCATCAAGGTATTTGCCGCAAAAAGAAGAAAGGAGTGCTGATGCAATGCAGAATGAATGCAGCCGGACATGGGAAGGGAGAGTGGATTGCAGTGAGTCCGCTGGGCTGCTGGCAGAACGCAGTCAATACGCTGGCCCATCGAGTACTGCGACCATTGCTGGGCCAGCAGGAGGACGTGGGCAGCTGCACGGAGTACTGCCGTGTCGCTGGCTTTGCCTACGCTGGCCTTTCTGGTTCCTCACCTCCGCATCGATTGAAGTCTTCAAAATATGAGTTTTTACTGAATTTTTGCGCGGCCGCAGGCCGCCTGCCGCGGAGGGCAGGGCAGTCAGAGCTCCGGAGGCCGTAGGGCATGGGTGCGGAGGCCCCGGAGCGTAGCCTAGCATGCGAAGCATGCTAGGCGAAGCGTAGGGGCCGTAGCGCCCGTGCCCGGAGGCCGGAGGAGCTCTGGCGCCCTGCCCGAAGCGGCGTGCGGCCAAGGCCCGCTTAAGCAGTTACCCCATTTTTCGTCCGAATTCCGCATATATATATATATATATATATATATATATATATATATATATTTATATATATATATATATAATATGTGTCCGTTCGCAGCTGGGCCTCCGCGGTTTTTCAACGAAATTGGCTGAAATTTTGTGTGAGGGTCCGCCTGGGTGGTGGCTCGGGGCGTTTTTTTGGGATCGGCACCATTTTGCTTGGTTCTAGATTTATGGTCAAAAAACCTCGATAATGGAGACCTTAAAATTCGAAAAATTTTCGAAAAATTGAATTTTACTTGTATTAATTATTGATTATTATTTAGATTGATGTTTATCATTTAAATGCCTCAGAAACCCAAAATTGACCGAGATTAATTTGTTACATTTTACTTTTGTTTGTCATTGTGTCATTTGTTTGTCATTGTTTGTCTTTTGTTTGTCATTCATTTCAATGCTTGACCAGGTGAACAAGGCCGCGCATCTATTGGCGATAGCCGATAATACCTTGTTCAGTTTAGTTCTCAAAATTTTCAAAAAATAGCAAAATTCCTATTGTACCATTTTTAAATGTTTCGGGCTCAACTAGGCAGCCATCATTTCAACCAAATGCATGCAGCTCCTAAGTCAAATGGATTTTAGATATAAGCTCGGCTTGAATTGGTAGTAGGAAAGAAATTATTGCGGCTGAGACTATACAAGCAAATAACTACTGAGATGAAAGCTCCAACTGGTGAGATGCTTAAAAATTTGCGTTGCAAAATTCTTACTTCTGCCCTCCTAGTCCCACTTATCCTCTTTCGCAGCTAGCAAGAAGCATGCTGTATGTTTCAGTGCTGATGAATGCCCCCTGATGCAGGCATAGAGGCCGCCCGTCTCTGCTACTGCAGCGAGGACCTGGAGGGCTTCTCCTCGGCCCGGAAGAGCTTCGCCTGCGACCAGCGCTGCGTAGGCCGCCTCCCCTGCGGCGGCCCCTACTCCATCAGCGTCTATCGGGCCATTCCGGAGCAGAGCACCGATGGTTCCCCAATCCCCCTTTCTTCACTCTTCATCACTCCAACGATGGAATGTATTGAGAACTGGGCGAGACTCTGGGCTGCTACCAGGACTATACGGCCTCCCGTGTTCTCCCCTTCCACCTTCAGCTCGGCCATTGGACCTCACCGCAGGCCTGCGCTGCCCATTGCGCCGCCAGAGGCTTTCAAGTGGCCGGTTTGTGCGCAAATTTTGAACAGTTTTTGATCTTTTTTCTGGCGGTGGAAAGGTCGCAGAATTATAGCAGGTACGAGGATCCAGGTTTGTTTGTTTACAAGACGCTGTGTCTTAGTGTCCTTGAGATTGCAATGTCATTTGAGGTTTTTGCAAGATCAGGCAGGACTCGCATTTCAGCAAATATGGGGCATTTATTGTCTCCTGGCCTTTTTGGGGGCGTCAACCTGATGCACTTCAGGAGTGGAGGCCTCCTGGTTCTGCTACTGCGGACACAGGGACCAGCTCCCCGCAGAGCCTGACAAATCGGCCGAAGACTGCTCCTGGAAGTGCGCCGCCCTCTCCCCCGTCCTATCCTCCAGGTCTCCCTTTTCTCCAATCCACCAGCGAGCGATATAATTTTAAATATAATTTTAAAAAAATAAACATTTAAATATAAATTATGCACCTCCATGATTCCACTGACAGGCAGCAATTCTCTCATACGACAGGATAGCAAGTCGCTTCTGCGGCGGCTACGAGCTGTTGAGTGTCTACGACGCGGCCAAGATCAACCCCAGTCTGCCGGAATGCCTCCGAGTGGCCTATCCCAGTTTGTCCTCCTTTCTCCAGCCTCTCTCAAGGGCTGGTCAATCCCTGCTTTTTCGGGGATATTGCAGGAAAGGCAGCCATGTTCACTCTAGATCAGCATCCCCAAAGAGGAGGACTGTTGACAGGGAGGGCGGACTCTGTGTACTGCCTGAAGGGTGGCCCGGCGCGTGAGTTCCAGCACCTGGTGCACTACGAAGGGCCGGCCAATCCCTATCGCTGCATCGCTGCCTGTGCCAGCCTAGACTATGCCTACGCTGGTTGGCGTAGCTTCCGCCTTTTTCCCTTTTTTTGTGAATGCTCTCAAGAAGACTCAGAACCCCCTGCAAAACTATATTCTGTCTCTCCCAGGGCTAATTGCCTCTTTGGCAGCTTTCTCTCTCCTAGCATGTCAGCCTTAGCCACGTTTGTAAGCTGAGCCTTTCCCTGTGACCAGCACAGCAACAACCAGGAGCAAACTACGGCAGGTCTTTAAGCACATCTGTGGCAGAAGGACAAGGATTAATATTTGCGTCACACCACCGCCCCTATCTAAATACAGTGAGCCTATGGAATGCGCTGTTGGCAGGATTGGAGCTGGGAGCTTGCTACTGTGGCAACGAGGCCCAGTTTCTGGTTTCCATGCAGCTGGAGAAAGACTCCTGCAACATGGTTCGAAAGCCAAAGAATGAAGTGATGTTACAAAGTATTTTATGGGTATTTTGGATTATAATGCATTTTAAAAATTACAAAAACTGAAAATTTGTGTACTAAAAATTTTATTCTTTCTTGGAAATTTTGTAATAAACAAAAATTAGACAATTTTTATATATCTTTGGTGAAACCTAATGGAAATTCAGCTTGATTTCGCGAGAAAAAAGGCCCTATATTACTCCAAAACAAATATAGCTATAAAATGCAACATTGCGAG
The DNA here is from genome assembly GCA_030248095.1 of Ptycholaimellus sp. GST1_10. Taxonomy (NCBI): domain Eukaryota; kingdom Metazoa; phylum Nematoda; class Chromadorea; order Chromadorida; family Chromadoridae; genus Ptycholaimellus; species Ptycholaimellus sp. GST1_10. The sequence goes on from JASANA010002869.1 coordinate 54,756, forward strand.
GTGTGCATGGGCTTCGAAGACCGGCCAGCAGAGGCTCGACTGCCCTGTGGTGGCGATGGCTACGTCACCAGCGCCTATACTACCAAATGATACACGCCCCCCCGTACAATGTTTACAGCTGATTGTTGCCCTTCGTGGAGAAGTCAATTTGTATATTTTGCAATATTTGCAAT
>JASANA010002872.1:0-25629 GCA_030248095.1 Ptycholaimellus sp. GST1_10
TTCTTATAGCCCTGCAGAGACGCCTGTATTGCCTTCTTGCGCGTGAGCAGGATTTGCGGCCGGGGAAAAGGCGCCAGCGCTGCCGTAGAAGGTGGAGAGTGCGCGGGGACAGGGGGCTGGATGTTTGCTGGGGGTGTCTGCGGTGGGTGCTAATGGGACGCATTCAGAAATTGCCTCATGGATCATCAGCTCTAGAAGGTGGCAGAAGTCGGTTGGGCTGCTGGAGAGGCTGGCAAGGTATGTCCAGTCAATACTCGACAAAAATGAGTTTAAGGCCTGCACGTCGGTCTTATGCCACTGCCTCAGGGGGGGTTGAGCAGAGGGCGGAGAGGAGGGAACCTGGTTTTGCCTGGCAGGCGACAGGCAGAAGGCTGCAGCCACCGACTTATGGTCGCTGAGCAGTTGGCTGGGGCCGACTCGGGTGGTGGTGGCTGGAGCATTGCTTGTGGTCAGGAGGATGTCCAGGAGATTCTTGCCTCGCGTTGGAGAGTTGACGAGCTGGGAGAGGCCGTGTGAGGAAGCCCAGTTGAGTAAGGAGCGGCCAGAGGCACTGCGGGAGGTTGAGGTGCCCCAGCTGATGCAGGGGAGGTTGGCGTCAGCGACGATGATTGCGGGGCAGGGGGGGCTGCTGTTGAGGAGGAAGGAGAGTGAGGCGAGTAGGGGCGGCAGGCTTTGGTGTGGCAGGCTCGGTGGTCGGTACCAGTTGATGATGCGGATAGGGGGGCTTGAAGGGGTGAGGGAAACGCAGGTGGCACAGGCTTCGAGGTGAGGAGGGGTGGGTGAAGGCAGTGGGCATGGGCGGGAATGCAGTGTTTTGGAGACCAGTGTGAGCACTCCTCCACCGCCTGGCTGCTCGGTCTTGTGGCGTTCGGTCGGGGCGCAGGAAGACTCCTTGGAAGTGTTCGCTGTTGGCGAGAGCCCTGGCACTGCTGAGCACAGTCATTTGCATGGCTGCGCTGGTGAGGACGATGCGGAGTGGGGGTGGGGCTGGGGGGAGGTGGGGCTGTTGAAGGCCCAGAGTTTATCCAGCAACACCAGTAATTCCAGCAGAGTAGATCACTTGGACACTGGAGGCATGTCCATGCTGAGGGCTTAGCAGATTGAGCAACTGGGCAAAATGGGCTACTTATATAGGCCAAAAAGGGGAGGTGGGGGTGAGAGGGGACTCCGCATTCTCCATGGACTCCCCATTTTCTTCCCCTTCCTGCATTCCAACCTCCGGGGCCTTCACCACTTTGCCGAAGTGGGCGGAGGAGTAATGAACAGAAGAGAACTCTGGCCTAGGCGGGTGGCGGTGTGGTGGAGGGGTCTCTCTGACAGGGCTGCAAAGGAAAAGCGAAGGGCCTTCCTGGTGGCCATGGGGGCACTGCTGGACGCCGACGCCACAAACACCACCTAAGCCACCTGATTCAACCAATTTTGCATTGCCCTCCTTTTCCCAACTGCATCCTGCCTCACCTCAAATGCCGCACCCTCCTCCTTTCATGTTCAGATCACCTTGTTAGTGCATCTGTCATTTCTCTCGTCTTCTGACGGTGATTAAAAAGAAAGAAAGAAAGGGGTACATGGAGAGGACCAATGAGAGACTAGTCAGTACTCAGGATTGCCTGTTCCCTTACTTTCTGCCTATTCTGTCAGAAGCCTGCATAGGAATGAGCTCCATCCAGACTTTCTGCATTGGGCAGCCTCATTTCCTAAGCAGTTTTAGGCCTGACCTGCCCCAGCCTATTTTCAGCCTTAGTGTGAGGGAGTCTCCAAGCTCAGCAACTTTTGAGGTCCTGGCTGGGTGAGACCTGGTGTCCCTGGCTGTCAATGAGGATGGCATGGGATCAGGTATTATGGGTACAATCAGGAATGGGGTCAGATGGTGTCTAGCTTAATAATATTAATTACAGGTGACATGGCGGGCGATGGGGTGCAACATGGAACTACTACCTACTACTCGGATCCCGATGACATCTAAGGTTAGCAATTCATAAGCATGTCGCGCATCACAATACTGGCTATGGTGTACAAGCAGATCATCATCAACTTCATCTTTGAGTATTTGTAAGGGTTTTGGAGACTGTAAAACCATCACCGTATAGGTAAATGATGGGCATACAATGTTGATATACATAACAGTTTTTACATTTTTCACTGCGGAGCAGCCTGAAGGGCCGCTCCACGGTCTATAGAGGTTACTAAACTTTTGTCCTCATATATATCCTAGGGCGCGACAGCGCCCTAGTTATGAATGGGTGATCGAGTTTTTGCATGGTTGCATGTCACCGAATTGATTGGAAGACTGGTAGGTTGAACCCTAGGACATATATATATCAATCGAAAGCTCACAGTCTGCTCCAGATGGCAAAATTCTTGAAATTTTGATTTAGGCCTCTGAATTTTAATAAATAACTAAAATATTAACTGAAATATATAAAAAAGGGAAACTGCGCAGATTTTTATAAACTGATGCTCAGGTTAGCTTCAATGCGAAAGGGAAACTGTGCAGATTTTTATGAACTGATGCTCAGGTTAGCTTCAATGCGATAGATCTTAATTCCTAGGGCGCGACAGTGCCCTAGTTATGAATGGGTGATCGAGTTTTTGGGTGGTTGCGTGTGACGAGGTTCAGCGCCTTGGATAATGAATGGAACTATGGACATATATACATCAATCGAAAGCTTATAAGGAGATCTCGAGGAGGAAAATCGTGAAATATTAATTTTCATTTTGGAATTTTGGAAATGCTTAAAAAACCTGCAAAAATAGCAAAACAAGCAATTCAGGAAATCTGCGCAGTTTTTTATAAACTGATGCTCAGGTTAGCTTGCATGCAATATGTTTTTGAGCTTTATGGAATCTTAAGGAACAACAGCACCTTGAGGAAGACCCCAAAGTTCGTTTTTCCCTATCTAAAATATCATTGTCCTGAAGCCTTGTTCATGTGGCGAACTCGTAGTCTTATTCATGTGGGAAATAAATATGTTTTCCACATGGCCAAGATCTAGACAAGACTAAAATGCTACAGCATGATAAGCTTATGAATTTTCAATCATCAAAAAGCTATAGACAAGAACACAAGATGCAAAGCAATCGTGATACATTTTAATTTGAATTGTGAAACCATTTTGAGCAGAAATTTAATCTAAAAACTCCACTGCTCATTCATAAGCAGGTGGCAATTTTGGCTAAAAGAGGACAAAAACTGTAGAGAAAGGTAACAATATGTGAAGTGCACCATTCAATGACATAGTGGTAGATGAACGATTTGGGTGGCGAGAACCGGATCTTGTGCCCGCGTCCCTTCCCTCCCTCCCCCTCCGTCTCCATCTAACCGACTACTCACTCTTCCTCTTTTCTACGACCTGCTGAAAGAGAGATCGAGTCAAATGTTTAAGTTGCAAAGCTCTGCAGAAGAAATGCACAGCTTTTTGACAGCAGTTGAGTGATTGTTTGGATGCCTACCCCATCGGCATGAACGGCGTCCCCACCGACTTCCCCAGCTTCAATGCCAACATGACCATGCTGCGCAACTCCAACATCATCGTCCGGATGACCGCCCACCTCATCACCGACTGCCATCCTTTGGCCTTCTTCACCTCTTCTCCAACTTGCACAATGTATACAGAAGTAGGCAGAGCTGAAAGGCATCGGCAAAGCGGGAAGCCTTCCTTTGTTACCCCTTGCGGGGCAAAGAAGCAGGCTTTTGCTGATCTGCCAGTTTGCGACTGCAAGGGCCAATCGCAGCTGGACACAAGCAACTAAACCAAGGAACCCTTTCGGTTCTACTGCTGCCTGCCCTGCGAGCAACCGTCCAAGCGCTGCCCCCTTCACGTTGGAAGAGGACAGCCTGCAATCCTTTCGGAGCAGAAAGCTCTTTCGACAGTCTGCTGCTGTTGCTGTCCGACCACTAGCTGCAGCATACTGCCAGCTCTGAACTTTCACCCTGCATTGTCCGGCTGACCTATTGTCCGCCTGGCAATTGGCAGGTCGCATTTCGGAAAAGCGGAATCTCTCCTTTGCTGACCATGGGTGTAAAGTGAGAATTCCGTTTGCCTTTGCCCCCCAGTCTCAGAATTGCTGTTGGGGCATTCTGAGATTGGGACTTTCTACAGCCCCTTGCCTTTCTTCACTTTCATCCAACTGGGCAGATCAGGCTGCCACAAGGCTACCCCATCCGAGCGGAGCCCAGCGGGAGGGAATAGCTGCCCTCCAGCCCCTCACCATTCCTGCTTCCACTGGAGTCCTGCCTCCATCTGCGGAAATCCCCTGGTGAATGCGCACTGGCCAGTTTCTTCACCAGAACCTACGTTGCGATGGCATTAGGGAAGGACAGGGGAATCCCAGAGCTCTATCTCGACGGACTTATCTCTGGGATCTTCGTACCAGTCTTGAGCGAGCTGGCGCAAAAGCAGAAGAAGGGAAGCCGATCAGCAGCTCAAGAGAGAGGACTTTCGTCATTGGTGATCGTCAACCCATCCAGGACCAGTTGAACGAGGCTCTTTGTCTACACCGCTTCATCAGCCTATTCGTCAGGAGCCGAAAAGCGGCAGCTGCATCCTCTCCTGGAGCAGCGAGCCCAGATCGGCAGCTGCCTATTCAAGGCCGCACACGACAAAACACCCCCCCCCTTGCCCCCCTTTCCAACCTTCCGGTCTTTACACACCCTCGCACATCTCTCTCTCTCACACTCTCCCCCCTTTCTTCTTGCCGTTTCCCTCTGGAACCTGTTCGAGCACCACCCCTCCCAATCCCTCCTTCTTGTGAGCAGAAGCAGAGAGCTTGGCTGCAACCCTGGCGACATTACACCTCACGTTGTATCCGTTATGTAGGCTCCCACTTCACTCACGGCTCACGTCTCCCTGCTAGGACAACCTTCCTTAGTAGCAACCCTGCATCTCCCTTCCTCTCCTCTTTATCCCTCCAGGAGTTTCAGCATTGCTGCGCTTCACCTATTCCACCACACATCTCACCTTACCCCCCTTTTTTTCTAGCACCTTACCCACCTTTTCTTTTGCTCCAGTTTCTCTAGGCACGTCTGACCAAGCCGACTTATAATCCGTCTGGAGCTGACTCTGGACTGAGGCCGTTCAAGTCTACTTTCGCAAGAAAGGATGGCTGGGCCACTCTCTGGAACAGTCTCCCGTCAAGCTGCAAGCAGTCCTCTAGAAATTACGCATTAGCGGTTTTGATGAGACTCCTTGCGAGCTCCAGTTCAAGCAACAAGCATGGTGGAGGGAAGAAAGAGCGCCAACAATCGCTCCACGCAATGCAACTCAGATGGGCAGACGAAAGTTAGAATGAAAATAACAATTAGTCTGCCTAGTTTGCGCTTGCACCACAGCAGAAGATGCAGAGACGACCAGCAGAACTGAACACAATGACAAGACAGGAGTAAGACAGGCTCAGTGTCAGCAAAGCTGCCTATTCCCAATAGTCCCACAATACCCCACCCCCCTTTCTTCTCTTTCCTTTTCTCTGTTCCTTTCCCACTCCTTCACACCTCCTTTCCTACCACAATTTCTCCTTTTAGCACTGGTGAGCAGGACGGGAGTTCAGAGACACAGGCAAGCTGTTGCCTCAGCAGCAGCTGTCCTTCCGGCACTACTGCGGCATCTGCTGCAACAATGAGCTCCAACTTCACCTGCTCTTGCTGCGACAGCACCAACACTCCTGCCATGCCCATCAGCTGCTGGACCTGCCGCCAGAGCTTCTGCTTCCCATGCATAATGGGCTCTCTGGAGGCCAGCATCAACCCGGAGGACCTCCACTTCCTGCCCAACCTCTGCCAGTACCTTCTCAACAACTTCAAGGAGGGCTACTTCTGCCAGGCGTGCTTTGAGAACCAGAACAGAGATGGCATGTCCATCCTCCTCCAACTCGTCTCTCAGGGCGTCTTCCACCCCAAAAACCTCCGACCACTGCTGGACGGAATCCAAGAAGAGTCAGTGGGAGTGAGGGAGATGCTGGAGCGGATGATCTGGAACTTCTATTCCGCTGCCTGCCAGAAGATGAACTACGGGCCCTACTTCCCGGCCCCCCCCAGCCAGTTCAATGCCTCCCAGTGCCCGTGGACCCCTCCCTCCTGGACCCACCTCTCCAGGACCTCCTCCTCCCTACTCCTTCGGCCCCTCAACCTCCTATGCACTACACCAGTGCTCAGGAGCGGGATGGAGACAGTAGAAGCCAGACGCAGTCCATCAGCGGCCACTGGGATGAGGACATCGCCAGTGCCTACAAGAATGCCATCGATCGCCTCAACACGTGTGGCTATCAGGTGAACTCTCTGGACCTACTCATCAGGAACCTCGCCCCCGGCCATCCCAGAGCCTCGGAGTACGAGTTGGAGCATGCCTTCAAGATCGAGAGTGCAAGGACAAGGCGGACTGACTGGGCAAACTGTGCTACTCCGTCACCTCGGAGCAGCTCCTGAACACCATCCTCCCAGACCCCTCCACGCCCCCTCCTACAGTCTCTCAATCCTTCTCCTTCAACGGCATTCAACGACCCATGGGAGGAGGTGAAGAGCACCGCCTCAATCAACAGACCCCCACCCAATCACAGCATCTGACCCCCGCCCAACCTCCTCAGGTGCCACCCCCCGCCCAAAATCTGCCCATCCAGACTCAGCCAAGCCTCAATGCCTCAGTCTCTGGACCCCTCGCCAACATGAACAATCTCCGAGACAGCCTACCTCCTCTAGCGGGCGCGCCAGCTGCCGCGCAAGATGGATCAGCTGCCAGCCTGATACCAGAGCGGGAAGAATCTTCCGCAGCGGGGGCCACATCGCCCACAGCCGGACCCACAGTGCCCACCCAGACGGCCATGGGGTCCATGCGGGGGTCTGTCCAGCCCACGTTCTCCCGGCCCCCTCAAGGCTGAGAAAGCCATCGCTCACACAACCAGGAAACCGGATGCCTCTGTCGGCCACCGAGCCGCAGCCAGTGGCCACCACAGCACAGACTTATGCTGCAGGGATGCGCACGAGACCCCTTCATGCCCGTCAGGCCTGCTTCCCGCAATCAAGCACCCCAGCCGCCGCCTCCAAGGCCAGCGCTGAACGACGTGGTGATGGACAGATATCTCTCTGACGTCACCGGAAGACAACTCCAGTTCCCCAGACACAACCACTCAGGCGTCCCGCAGGACTTCTACTGGACCGGGGACCGCCCCAAACTGGCCCCTGGAGAGCTGCCAGACTCGCTGGAGGTCATGGCCGACCTTTGCCGGTCTGTCACCTCTCCGACCCCCCGCATCCACCGCCAGCACGGCGTCGCCGGCTGGGAACCGTCCAAGATCCAGGAGCGGAACCCGATCCCAGCCCAACTGGCGCCCCCGCTCCCTGCCAGCCTCCCGGAGCCTCGTCCAGATCCTATCACTCGTCCTAGCAGAAAGACGAGCAGAGATGAGGCGAGAGAGCTGGAGAGAAGTGTGCTCATCAACTTCGCCCACCACGCCCCCCAAGCCCAGTGAGGACACGTGGACAGCGGAGTCTACAGAGCCACCTCTCAGCCACCGACATACCCGGCGCAACCGAGGCTGCAGCAGCAGCTCTACAACCCGCCCTCGCAGCAACCGCCGCCAATGTGGCTGCCAGCGCCACAGGGCCAACAGCTGCCGCATCAGCAACTGCCACCGCAAGGGCCACCGCTGCCGCAGCAAGGGCCGCCACTGCCGCCGCAAGGGCAGCAGCAGCTGCCTCAGCAGCCACAAGGGCTGCCTCCCCAGGCGCAAGGACCGCCACCTCAAGCTCAGGAGCCCCGACACCACTACTACTGGGCAGACCGGGCATGCACAGTGCCTCCTCTGCATGCACAACCAGCCGCCCCATCGTCGCCCCAAGGCCAAATCGTCGGAGCCCTGACTCAGCTCACGCAACTCTTTGCCAGAGAGCAACTGCATTCAACGAGGCCCCAGCTGGAAGTACCCAAGTTCAGTGGGAATCCCCTCAAGTACCATCTCTGGCGCAATCTCTGGACCAACTACATGGACTCCGCCACCTACATGCCGGTGGAGAGGATGCTCTCTCTGGTGGAGGCCCTCTCTGGAGAGCCGGCCAGGCTCACCGAGATGTACGGCGCCGACCCCGCCAACTACAACCTCATCATGCAGAGCCTGGACCACGACTACAACAACCCCTCTCTCCTCATCTCCCGCGCACAGGAGGAGATTCAGGAACTTCCCAAGGTGTCCAATGAGAACCTGAAGACGTTCACTGACATGCTCAAGGCCAAGTACTACTTCCTGCGGGAACAGTGCAGCTTGCCCAACGAAGGGCTGCAGCACTTGGCCAAGGGCGTCTTCTACAAGCTCCCGCCCAACCTCCGCAACCACATCGTCAACAAGCTCCCCGGCTTGCAGGCCCACCAGATCACCATCAACCACCTCATCCCCATCCTCATCCAGGAAGCAGAGAAACTGAGGAAGAGGGACCTGCTGCCGGGAGAGTACAAGATTCCCAAGACCACGTCCTCCTCCGACAAGGACAAGAAGAAGCGAGCCTCAGCCATGCAGCGCTACGTTTCCCTGATGGCAGGGACAGACCAGGAGGACTGGGAACCAAGGCTGGAGCCGAGGGGAGACAGATGCGCATTCTGCCTCGGCAGCCACAAGGGCGAGAACTGCAAGGCCTACAAGACCACGGAGGAGAGAAAGGAGCAGATTGCCAAGTACAACCGTTGCTACAAGTGCCTCAAGAAGGGGCACATGTCCGACCAGTGCGGCACTCACAGCTCCTGCCGCGAGTGCCACAGCGAGTCTCACCACACTGCCCTCTGCTACCGCCTCTACGGTACCCGCCGTCACTCGCAAGAAAGGCGGGAGGAGAAGCAGGGTGGACGCAGCAAGGACTACGGATCGCGAGAGAAGGGGAGCAGAGAGAGGAAGGACTCCGGCTTCCGAGAGATGCCAGAGAAGGGAGATGGGCACCAGAAGTGCAACTCCTACTCCTCCTCCTCTTCCCCTTACCGCCACCAGTCAAAGAGCCCTGGACGTTCCTCCCGACAAGGCTACTGGACCCCAAATGCATTGCATGGTCCAGACGACAAGGAAGGTGCTGATGGAAGACACCATGGAGGGACCCTTTGGCTTTCAGGCACAGCACTTCATCGGCAAGACCTTCAACTACCTCCTAAACTCCACCGTCCAGGCAACAAGAGCAAAGAGGAAGTGCCTACGCCAACATCCAGTCCCCAGAGGCCCAATCACGGCAGCGGAGAGAGAAGCTGCCGAGGAGCTCTGGGTGCGCCATCTGCAGCAGTGCTGTTTCAAGGATGTCCTCAAGGCCCTCGAGAACCCGGAGGCAAAGGCGCCGGGCCACATCATCCAGCTCATCCGCAACCTTGACCTACAGCTCTCTGACACTGGTCTTATTTGCTGTGGAGCAAGGCTGGAGCGGATGACACTGCCCTTGGACACCAAACACCCACTCCTTCTGCCCAACGAGCACCCCTTCACCATCCTCCTCATCCTCCACTACCATGAACTGGTGGGGCACATGAAGACAAGGTCCACGCTAGCCATGATGCGCCAGCGATACTGGATAACATCTGGAGCGAGGAGAGTAAGAGCTGCGCTGAACTTCTGCGCTACCTGCCGCCACGTGGATGTGATGCCCTTCGCGGCCCCTTAATTCCGCTCCTACCCTGCCATCCACTTTGAGAAGAGGAGTGTTATGAAGAACGTGGCCATGGACCTCAAGGGACCCTACTACGTCCTCTACGAGACTGGCAAGACAAAGAAGAAGAAGAAGGAGAAAGGGTCCGACGAGGTGACCGAGGTGCCGTACTACCGCCTGGGCAAGGCCTATGTCCTCGTCTATACCTGTCAGGTAACCAGAGGAGTCGGCCTGGCTCTGCTACACTGCATCGACGGACCCACCGTCCTTGGAGCCATCCGCACCCTCACAGGCCGCTTCGGCTACCCGCGCGAGGTCTACTGCGACAACGGCTCCCAACTCGTCTGGGCCACCCTTTCCCTCTCCGACTACACTGACATCAACTTGAGCCAGCAGGACGTGGATGTCCTGGAAGCCTACTTCCCTCTCCGTGGCACCACACTCCACACCATTCCCCCCTACCATCCAGCCTCCTCAGGACTGGTGGAGAGAACGGTGGGAATGGTAGGCAAGGTGCTGGCCAAGATGAAGGCGGAGAACCAGGAGCAGACAATCAAGTTCTTCGACATGCAGCCCATGCTGCAGGAGGTCAAAGCCATCCTCAACTGCCGTCCCCTCTTTGCCTATGGGGAAGAACCTCAAGTCCTCACCCCCACCCACTTCCTCTACCCCAACTTGGAACTTGTCCTTCCTCCAGCCCCCGCCAAAACCTACACCAACAAGGAGTACAAACCCACGCGCCTCCTCAGCATCTATCAACACCAAGAAAAGCTCTTGGATTGGGTCTGGAGAGTGTACATTGAGGAGTTGAAGAACATGCTGATTGCAGAGTGGAGACACTACTTCAAACCCCGCCGCAACAAATCCACCCGCCCTCCAATGGAGGGAGAACTGGTGTTGATATACAACGAAAATGCGCCCCACCACACCTTCCACATTGGACGCATCGTCGGCTTCCTCCCCACCTATGCCTCAGGAGATACAAAGGAAGAGAGACCCCTCATGGCCAAGGTCCTCATCAACAAGCACATGAAGGGTGGGAAAATGAAGCTGACCATCCTCAACCACCACATCCACTCCCTCATTCCCCTCCTCTACAAACCCCGGCCCAAACCCTTCCACCTTCCCCCCTCCCCGGAGGATAGCGATGCACCCGAGCAAGAGAACAAGGAAGACAAAGGCGAGGAAGAAGACTCCGAGGAGGGAGTGGAGCTGAAGAAGAAGGTGAAGCAGGACGACAAATCCATCTACAACATGGAAGAAGAGGCACAACTCCACACCTACGATGAACCTCCAAACCCCAATGAGGAACCGGAGGACATCGTGGAAGGATCAGGTGGAGAGGAGGAGGTGCCTGTGTGGGAGGAAACATCCGAAACAGCCTCTGAAGTGGCCGTGGACGACGATCTTCCCCCACCCCCCATCCGCGGCATCCTCAAACGCTCCTCCGCCACCAGAGACCTCTCCTCAGGCAAGCACCAGAAAGAAGCTCCGGCCACTCCTCTATGCCACTCAACTTGCAAGAAGAAACTCCACTTCAGCCACCTCCAAGAAGCCTACCTCGCAGGAGAACCTTCAGAAGAATTCACCAACACTCAACCTACCTGCCCTCCCAAGAACACCGCCAAGCTCCTGGCCCTCCAATGCACTTGCAACAACCCTCCCAAGTTCAAAGGAAATGCGGAACTGGCAATGAGGCAACACCACATGCTGCTTGCCTGCTATGCAAGGGAGGACAAGGTGGAAGAGGCCTGTGAGAGGGAGATGCAGCGGCAACTGGAGAATGAAGCAACATTGGACTTGGAGGACGATCGTGGCCGCAAGCAGTGGATTCACCTGGACTCAGCTGATCTGGACTCCTTCCTCATCCCACGACGACGTGGACGAAAGCCCCCAGCTCCCTATGCCACCCACGAAAAATGGAACAAGGAGAAAAGGACGAGATTGCCAGGCAAGCTGCCCTGGATGACGCTGATGTTGGTGACGGCAATGCTTTGCCCCATTGCAACATCTCTGCCCACCAAGCCTCAGACACTGTCAGGCCAGAGCAAGGGCAGAGCTCAGGAGAAAGATGGCTTCACCCTCCACTACCCGGGCTATCACCCCTCCGAAGAGAAACAACAGCACAGGGCCGACCCCTTTACGCCATCATCCTCTACTCAACCTCCAAGCCCTCCCAAACCACCTCCTCTCACAGCAGAGCAAATCTGTCAATGCCTCCAGGAGGGAAAGAAACACCAGAGAGATCTGGAAGTGCTGCCACCGATGAACATCCACTTCCAGCTCTGCCCTCAACACCACAACGGAGGACGCCCCTTCATCCTTCCAGCCTACACCCGCGACTGCTCTGTCTACACTCAGCCTCTGCAATGCACCTACCACACAGTGGACCTCTATCCTCCAAAACCCTCAGGACCCAGCATCCCCGCCACTTGATGCATGCTGAAGATCCTCACCACCACCACGAGGAACGACATCATCACCCACTTCCTCAACTGGGGTCTCACAAATCGAGTGGAATGGAAGCCGGTGCCCGCTGATGAGTGTCTGACTGCGTTGAAGGTGAAGAAGTACCGCGGAGTGGAGCTGGTGAAGCTGGATGACAAGGTCTACTCTACAAACCAGGAGGAGGTGTACGGATGGCCCTGCTGCTTCAAGACCTTCTACTACTACACCACCAATCTCATCATCCACAAAGGATCAACCTACGCCTCCAATCAAGCACTAACATCCAATCTTGGAGGCTTGGAAGGCTGCAACGTGGACAAGGAGAGCTGCGTGCAGGACACGTACACCATCGTCTGGGACGACAAACCTGTCTTCTCCTACTGCCCCTTCTCCCACTACGGCTCCTACAGCGGAGACATCATGGGAGACCGCATATGCAATGCCAAGCTCTCCACCTCCTTCTCCACCTACAGCCCACCTCCCGACTTCCCCTACAACAAGCCCGGACTGGACTTTCTGCCTGCCAATGTGCTTCTCTCCCATGAGGGAGGAGTGCTTTGCATCAACTACAAGCGGAAGAAGAAGGTGGAGTACCCAAAACCCTGAGGAAAACCCAGTGATCCTCATCACCACCCGCCCACTGCATCCACACAAGGCCAAGATTGGAAGGAGTTGGAGGAGTGGAGACGGATGCAGAGCCAGCAAGAGAAGCGATCTGCCTCCACCCCCCATCCCATCCATCGCCATTCATCCCCACACACTCCCTCAACCCTCTCCTCAGATCCAGAGGGAAGAAGTGAGACCATGGCGGACCAACCGAGGAGCTCCCCTTGGGACCTAGACAAGGACGCCAGGACCGCCCTCATACACGACCGCCTTTGCCACATAGAAGACTGGACCAGGCGAAGCAAAGCTGCACTACATTGTGGATGAACTAACGGACATCATGAGCCAGCTGGACATGAAGGACAAACATTGCATGTGCATCATCGAGGAGCACCAGTATCAACTGCTCAAGCAGATCTTCCACATGAACCCCACCAACAGCCTCCGCACCCTCACCGGCCACCAGGACCTGGCCGCGGAAGTACGAGGCTCGGCAATCTACGTGTCCCAGTGCATCAAGGCAGAAGTGGCTACCGTCTTTCCCTTCCATCAGCTCAAGGGAGAAGACAAGTGCTATGCCTTCATGCCTGTCAAACTCCGCTCCGGAGAAGTCCTCTTCTTGCCAGATGGAGTCGGAGTAGACCTGGTCCACCACAGCCCGCTCATTGACTGCGACCTGGTGACCCAGTTCCAGTTTGTCGGCCCCGTCTCCAAGGAAGACACCGCCGCCTTCTTCCAGCAGTTCACCCATGGCACCTTCGCTACCTACCTCCAAACACCCTTCCTCCAACACCTCATTCCCAACATCACCTACAACTCCCCCGTACTCTTCAATGCCCGCCTCATGCCTCCATTCTCCACCCTTGCGGCCTACTCATCCAACATACCCATGTTCAAGCACAAGCTCACCGGCCTCATCAACTACACCAGCCACTTCTCCATGGATCCCAGTGGAGTAGTGCAGGGCATCGAAGCCTATGGACATGCAGTGGGAGGAGTGATAGGAGCGATCTCAGACAGTGCGCAGGGCCTAGCCAAGACAACCTGGCACGACATTGACAACCTCGGCACCTCCATCATCAAGCCCATCGTCACCATCGTCGGCATCATCCTCGCCCTCATTGCCATCGTCGCCGTCATAGTCCTCATCATCTGGACCTCCCAGTACACAAACTGGGGAAGAAAGGCAAAGGAGAAAGTGGACGAAGTTGGCTGACAACTGCACACTTCAGCGACGGAGTGGCTTCCTGCCTGGATGCCTTGGACGGGAACTGCTTCAGTGGAGGTGATGCGAGAGACGATGACACCAATGATGGAGCTTCCATGCTCTCTCTCTGAATGCTCTGTCACCTTGGATGCAGGAGAGGGAATTGCCTACTACCTTGACAGCTCCACCAAAAGCCTCACTCCTAGCATCCTGGCGGAAAACTCTCGACAAGGAAGCCGAGCAGGAAGTGAAGTGAGAGGAGGAGGCCGAGCTCAACGCTCCAACTCAAGCGTCTCCTGGCACCTGCCCGACGAGAACGAGTGCCAGCTCCACCGAAGCGAGAGAGCCAGCCAACGATGCTCCCTCTCCCGCACATCCTCCTTCAACTAGCCACCCCCACCATACTCTCTCTTGTACCCTTCAGCAGAAACTAACACTCCCCCCCTTCTTATCATTCTTCAAGATGTGATCTGGAGCAAAGGAAGATCTGCCCTACTGATGAATGCAGCTTCAAAGGCCGCAGGAGGCTGTGAAGTGCACTATTCAATGACGTGGGGATAGATGAACAATATGGGTCATGAGAACCAGCTCTGGCGACCGCATCCCTTCCCTCGCTCCCCCTCCGTCTCTTTCTAACACCTCTACTCACTCTTCTTTTCTGTGACCTGCTTAAAGAGAGAACGAGTCAAATGTTTATGTTGCAAAGCTCTGCAGAAGAATTGCACACCACATTTGGCTTGCCGATGGTACCAGTTATTTCTTCCACTTTTAAAATAGTAGAAAATGTATAAATATTTATATTATTTTATAATTTATGAAAAATAATTAAATAAAAAATAAACTCATTAAAAAAATATAACAAAAAGAAAAGAACCGAAAATTTCAAATACCATGCAATTTTTTGGCAAACTAACATAACCTTTTTTGTGAAATTTTCAAGGCTTTTACTTAGGGCAATCGATTTTTGGGAGAAAGAGCTTTACTTTTGGCCTACCGAAGGTACCAATAGTTTTCTCAACTTGAAACACACAAAAATAAAAATGAATGCCTGAGATGGAATCAAACCTACTAGTCCCATCCACCTATACCAACGCTTACATCACTACACCACAGGTGCACATGGCTCTTCAGTTTTACTCAAGACTTATGAATAAATAAATACATGAGGCCCAGGGACCCGGGGAGCGGAAGTGGGGGGAAGAAATGAATACCTACTTTCATTTCAAGAATAGATGCGGAGGAGAAGGAGAAGAAGGAGAAGGTGAAAGAGGAGTTCGGACAAATGGTTTTGAGTGATTTTCTCAAGAAATCTGCAACTTTTTGATGAGTTCTCGTGGGTTTTGGTCAATTAGATGATGCTCTTTCTAATGGAAGAAGAATCATAGCGATAGGATTTTTCTGTGAGGAGCAAGAGCCTTATCAATTTTAATATCTAGCAATAACCCTTAAAACGTATACCTGGTTCGAAAAGAGGGGCTGGGCGCTGACACTTTGCTAAAGCTCTGTTCACGCCAGCCCAATTAAAATTTTATTCGATATATAAAAAATAATAAATAAAAAACTTGTTCAAAAAATATAACGAAAATGAAATATGTGAAATTGAAAAATACAATGCAAAGTTATTGCCAAACGAATTTTTTTATGAACTTTAAATACACAAAAAATGAATACCTGAGAAGGATTCGGACATACCATTTTCATCCATCTGACCACTACACAACTGGTGCTACAGTGTTTCTGATTTTGTAATTTTATATTTTGTGAAAATATAAAATTATAAAATGTACTGTATTTCTATTCTATAATTTGGCCATAATTTTATTCCTATTTATTCTATATTTTTCAGAAAATTGTATTTTCATTTTATTCTATTGCGTAAGAGTCATATTCTGTCATATTTTCAACTTGATTTTATAAGCCAATTTTAGGGTGATTTTTTAATGGCCATATTCCATAAATATTGGCCTGGCGCGAGGGAGCGCAGCGACCATCAGCGCCCAGGCCCTCTTTTCGACCCAGGTGTCATTTTCGAGGGCCAATGCTAGATCTTAATTTTGATAAGGCTCTAGCTGCCGCTATGAGCTTCCAATCGTTTTAATTCTTGTTGCATTGGAAAGAGCATCCACCAATTAGTCTAGACTCGCGTGAAAAGCCTCTAAAACCTTGTATTTCATGGTGAAAATCGAAAAATAAGTTGCCGTCCGAACTCCTGCTGCTGCTGCTGCTGCTGCTGCTGCTGCTGCTGCTGCTGCTGCTGCTGCTACCCTGCTCCTTCGCATCTGCTAATGAACGAGAGTAGGTATTCATTTCTCCCCCCGCCCCAACCACTGACTGGTCATTGGGCCTCACGTTTACTCATAAACCTTATGTTAAGTGGATTAGTTATATGCACCTGTGGTGTAGTGGTCTGAGTGGTTGGGCGGCCGTTTGAATCTGGCAGGTTCGAATCCAACTCAGGCAATCATTTTATTTTTGTCTATTTATTCAAGTTTAGGGAAATAGCTGGTACCATCGGCAAGCCAACTTTAAAGTTCTTTTCTCCCAAATTCGCACTGTCCCAATTCTCCCAATTTTGCACTTTCCAAAGTCAAATATGTTTTTTGTATTTTTTATTTGTATTTTTTGTATTTGTATTTTTGTATTTTTTGTATATTTGAAGTTGAGGAAATAGCTGGTACCATCGGCAAGCCAAAAGTAAAGATATTTTCTCCTGAAAATCGATTCCCTCGAGTGTAAAGGAAAGAATATATCAAATTTAATTTTTTTTGCACGATTTTTAACTTTCCAAACTATCGTTTTTTTAGCTAAATGGTGTCTTATTCGATTATGCAAAAAAATAAAAACAATAATTAGAAGAAAAAATTGATACAAGTCTTTTGTATGTTTAAAGTTGAGGAAATAAATGGTACCATCGGCAAGCCGAAAGTAAGCTCTTTTCTCCCAAAAAAACAAATGCCCCGAGTGTAAAGTCAAGGAAATTTCCCTACTACGAGTGGAATCTGCTGTGTCACCTGTATTTTGTTTGAGCGCGCATGAAAAGAGCTCTTGAACTGCGCGCAAAAACAAAATGCAGATGCCCCACAAGCAGATTCCACTCGTAGTAGGGAAATTTCCTTGACTTTTCACTCGGGGCATTTGTTTTTTTGGGAGAAAAGAGCTTACTTTCGGCTTGCCGATGGTACCATTTATTTTTTAAATATGCCATAAAAAGCATCGATTTAAGCATGGTTTTGAAGGTGGAGAAGGCTAACAGCTGATCGAGAAGCCTGATTGATGAGGACAGAAGGCCAATTACAGGTGAAGAAGGCTGAGTGCTGGTGCTGGGAGTGAGGACAGAAGGCAGACTGCAGGTGGTGAAGGCTTATCGATGAGAACAAATGGCCAATTGCTGGTGGAGAATGCTGGTGGAGTACTGTGGCTGTTGTGTTTATGAATCTTAGCCGAAATTTGATTGGGGGCAGTGTAGAAGGGCAGTTGAAGGTGGAGGTGGAGAAGACTGACAGCTGGTAGAGAAGGCTGATCGATAAGGACAGAACGCCAAGTACAGATGGAGAAGGCTGAATGCTGGTAGAGCAGGCTGATCGATGAGGACACAAGACCAAGTACAGGTGGAGAATGCTGAATGCTGGTAGAGAAGGCTGATCGATGAGGGCAGAAGGCCAAGTGTAGGTGGAAAAGGCTGACAGCTGCTAGAAAAGTCTGATCGATGAGGACAGAAGGCCAAGTACAGGTGGAGAAGTTTGAATGCTAATAGAGAAGGCTGATTGATGAGGACAGAAGTCCAAGTACAGGTGGAGAAGGTGTGATAGATGAGGAGAATAGTGTGAAGAGCAGTGATACGAAGGAGGGAAAGGAGGAGTAGGTGGACCGTGGCGGCGACGAGGAACCAGTCCAGCAACACCTGCCACCACCCCCCCTAATCCCCATTGCTTTCTCCAACTCCTGCTCACTGTTGTCCTTCATATGGTTTGAAAGAAAAGCTTGTCGGAAGGCTACAGTCAATGAACATGCTGCAAAGCAGTGCTGAAGACGGCACAGCTTTTTGGATAGCAGTTAGAGTGGTTGGATGATTCGCCCGGCCCCGCCAGCGACACCCCCACCGCCAACCTCTGCGCCCTGGACCAGCACGACTCCACTTTGCTCAACTCTGCCTTGGCCAACTAAGTATCCTACCCTCAACCATGAGGAGAAGGACTTAGCCAGCTAGGCACAGTGCGGAGCTAACGGCAACTCGCTATCCTGAGCCTCTCTTTCAAGTCTTCCTGCTGGCATGCACTGTGCACACAGGAGGCTAGATCAAAACAGGCAGCAGCATTTGCAGGGCCCCCTTTACCAACCCAAAGGGTGTAAAGAGGAGGCCCCCCAAGTGTTGGGTTCCCCAGCTCTGGAATGCACTTAGTGGCACTAGAGCTGGGAGGGATGGCATTACAGGGCCTAGTGCCCTGCTAATGAGTGGCTACCTGCCACACCCTTCAGAATACCTGCCCCAAGGGGACATTCCAAGCCGCCTCTACTAGAAGAGGAGCCTGGGATGTACACACACATTTACTCCCCCAAAGGGAGTGCCTGCCTCCATTTTGACCCCTCCCTCTGCCCTGCCTGGACGAGGATCTGCCCTGACTCTCCTACGTTGCGATGGCAATAGGAGAGGATTGGGAGGGTGAACAAATCACTGCCCCTGACAAGCCCGCATATTCATCACTTCAGGCCCAGTTTGTGTGAGCTGGGCCCCCAGCAGGTGGGAGGAGAAAGGAGTCCCCCGAGCAGCCCCAAATGTACACTTGCAACACTCAAGAGGAATCGGCCTCCTCCTCTGTGCCCCACTCCCTGTGTCAAGATTAATGACCCCCTTGCCTTCCCTGAGGCACACACACACTCCACCCACACTTCACCTGCTGCTCATCACTCAACGAGCCACCTATGCTACCCCACACTTAGGACGATCGATTCCCCCCATCAACGCCCCCAACAGCATCAACCGGATCACACTACCCATCTCCCTTTACACACTTCTTGCCCTCCCCCCTTCTCCTCTCCCATCACTTCACACCCCCCAGCCACCCTTCCTGTCAGGCGCTTGGGCCTCCCTGGACAGAGAGACAAATGAGGCCGGAGGATGGAGAGCTGCCTGAGCAGAACAAGGCGCATACCGCCACTGCCACCTGGCCCCCTCTCTCCTATCCGCCCCCCTCTTCACCCCTCTCTGCTCTCTCCTTCCCTCTTTTCGGGCCCCTCAAGGGGAGCTGGAATAGATTGGGAAGCCCCGTACTGACTACACTACCCACGTCCTGATGCCCCCACACACCCCCCTCCTCCCCTTCTCTCTCTCCCTCCCCCCTCTATCAGCCCCTTATCAATCTCCCTCCCCCACTGGCTGTACAATACAACACTGGCAGCCAGACTGGCAACTGCACCACACACACCCTCACCTCTTAACTGCCCTCACACCACACTGGAGAGAGGGTAGTTCCAAGGCAGTCCAGCCAACCCAGTCATTTGCTCTCTGCCCAGTCTCTCAGTCCTCTCACCCTCCTTTTGCCTACCTCTGCACCCCCTTGGGAAGCTGGGGAGGGGTTTTTAGGTGGAGAAAGTGGTGGCAAGGTGAGGTACTCTGACTCAGTGTCCCATCACGTCTCCTCTGAAGGTGCCATAGAAGGAGAAGGGGCAGTAGGTGAAGATGAGGTCATCGTCCCAGACGATGGTGTAGGTGGACTTCATGCAGCTCTCCTTGTCCACCTGGCAGCTGTCCAGGCCACCAAGGTCTGTGGTGAGGGCGTTGTGGGAGGTGTAGACGGAGCCCTTGGTGATGAAGAGTTTGGTGGTCTGGTAGCTGTAGGTCTTGAAACAGCAGGGCCACTCAAAGTGGAGCGTCTGGTTGGTTGACCAGACGTGGTTCCCCAGCTGCACCAGCTCCACGCCTCGGAACCTCTTCATCTTCCAGCTCTCTGGCACTCATGTGCAGGGATGCTTTGGAACTCAGAGGGATTGGAGTTGCCCCAGTTGAGGAAGTGTCTGAAGACATCATTGCAGGTGGTGGTGACGGTGATCTCCAGCATGCACCTGGCAGTGGGCATGCTGGGTCCAGAGGGTTTGGGAAGGTAGAGGTTGACTGGGTGATAGAAGAGGGGAGTGGGTTTGGCATAGACCTTGCCGTCGCAGGTGTACTCTGGCAGGATGAAAGGGCGTCCTCCTCCATGATGACAGGGACAGAGTTGGAACTTGATCCCTTTAGGAGGCACCACTTCCACATCCTTTCGGTGTCGCTGCCCTTCGGCCAGTTGCGCTCTGATTTGCTGGCTGGTAGTGGGAGATGGATGTGGGGAGGAGATGGGCAGTAGATGGATGGCAGACTGGAGGAGTGGCGGTGGGCGAGTGTTGGCCTTGGGAGGAGCAGGGGTCGGAGGGAAGGCCGCGGCGGAGACACAAGGCAAGAACAGCATCACCACCAGCATTCCTATCATCACGCTCATTCTTCTGTGCTGGGCAGCAGTGAGAAGGGGTCTTTGGCATGGAGACGGTGGGGGGCTGTCACTGTCGCTATCTCCGTTGCTGTGCTTGCAACCTGTCCCGCTTCCGTTCTTTATCTCTGCCTCCTTGTTGCCCTTTTTGATCCCTGCCAGCTTGCAAGTGGAGGTTGGCCTTTCATCCTCTTGCTCTCAAACTGCTTGATGGAGAGGTCTTTGGGCCGGTCTTGGTGTTTTTGTTGGAAGATCTGCGTCATCTTGTGGATGGGGATGTTGCAGTTGATCTCGAGTGTGAATGGGAACTTCACCTTTGTCATCAACTTGGCCAGCTCCACCAGCTTCATTCCACCCAAGTAGTGCAGGGGAACTCCTGCGTCATCACTCCATCCAGGGATGTAGGCAAAGGGTGAAGCATAGTGGAGGTAGAAGTTCTTGATGTTGGGCGGTAGGAGTCCAACTTGCGCGTGTGGAGGTCTATAGGTCAGAGGTGATTGGATGGGAAGGCAGAGGGTTTGGAAGGTGGAAGAGTTGGTCTTGAAGTGGGTGACAGAGTGGAGCAGTGATAGCAGTCTGAAGTGAGTGGGGGATCTGCCATTCTCCCAGTCGCAGTAGTAGATCTCCAGATGTGTCAGGTGCAGCAGGCTGAGCAGGAGCTTCTGCAGTTCCACGAACTCCATGCGGTAGTTGCAGTTGAGGCACAGTTTGGACAGCGTGGACGGGAGCGGGGTGAGGATCATGTTCAGCTTGGCTGCCCTCAGGTTTGGCACCAGGGCTGGGAGGTTCTCGTGCATCTCTCCCAGCTCCAGCTGCTGAAGCTTTCAAAGAGCATGATAGTGCTTGGCAGAGATGGCGCCAAGGCCTTGTATGCACTGGATGCTGAGTCTCTCCAAGTTGGGTGGGAGAAGGTCCCAGAGGGAAGGGCCGGAGAGGGGAGCATGGACTTTGGGGAGGCTGAGGTGTCACAGATTTGGTGTCAGCTCTCCCAGGTTCAGGGCATCCAGCTTGTCCTGGTGCTCAAACTCCAAGATCTCCAGCTGTGGCAGAGGAGTTCTCCATTCTCCATAGAAGAAATGGTGTCTCTTGGTGCCAACTCTGATGAAGTCTCTTGAGGTGGTGCAGATCC
Organism: Ptycholaimellus sp. GST1_10; assembly: GCA_030248095.1. NCBI lineage: Eukaryota > Metazoa > Nematoda > Chromadorea > Chromadorida > Chromadoridae > Ptycholaimellus > Ptycholaimellus sp. GST1_10. The sequence goes on from JASANA010002872.1 coordinate 21,450, forward strand.
TTGAAGTGGTGCCATTGATCTGGAGAGGGTGCCATGTCTTGGCCTCCATAGACTTCCAACATCTCGAGGTTAGGTGCCAGGTGCTCCAGGGTGACCTCCATCAACTCGGAGCATTGGAGGGCCTTGAGGTTGAGCTTTGGGTATCCACCCAGCTTTCCCTGCCAGTAGGTGAGGTCCTTCAGGGTGCTAGGCAAGGTGTCCCAAATCCATGGCTTCATTCGCTGGAGTTTGAGTTGTTCCAGTGCTTCTGCTGCTTGGAGGAATGGATGGAGGCAGCTGAAGAAGCCTTTGGCATTGGTCGGTCGACAGGTGACATTCAGCCTGCACAGAGTCTTGGACATCTGCAGCAGTCTTAGCAGCTCTGCCTTGGTGATCACCTGGAAGTGCTTGTAGGGGAGGCAGTGCTCCTGTTCCTTTGAGATCTCCCAAGCTCTGCCTTCTCTGTTAGACGGTCTAGGGCCCACCATCCTTTGCAGGTCCAGTTCTCCCATGAACATGTGATGGGGAACATGAAGGCGGCAGGGATGGCCCTTAGAGAGGCTGTGGAGGACGCACTCGCCAATCTCCTGAATGTTGAGGACTCTCCACATGTGGTCCCAGATGTCCTCCTCTTCATCTTCTCCATCCTCCTCTCTTGCCTTTCCCTCCTCTTCTCTCCTTTCCCTGATTGACGCTGGTGCGTTTGAGGTAGGGGTCAGGGGCGAGGACATTGTTGCTGATCCTGATGCTGTGAGGTGAGGGGGGAAGGAGGCAGTGCATGCCGGGAGGTGGAGTAGGAGGTCAGGGGCAGCGCCATTTGTCCTTCATCTTGACGCCTTGTTGGGGCCTTGAGGCTTGCGCTTCCTTCATGTTGGAGTAAAGATTTCGCTCTCCTCCGATTCTTTGCTCGTCACCGACTCTCTGCTCTCCTCATCACTTGTTCCAGAATCGGTTTCTTCTTCAAATGCTCCCATCATCAGCACTGATCGGTTCAGCTCCTCTTCATTGGCGGGTGTGGATTGTGCTGTGCCCATGAGGAGCTTTCCTGCTGGGGTGTAGAGGAGGGTGAGTGAGGGAGTGAGAGCAGTGACGTTTTGCAGGCTGCTGGCCAAAATGCAGGGGATGTCCTGGACACTGAGTAGGAGGTCGATGTGGTAGTTGATGGCTGTGTCCCTGGGTGGCATGTTGAGGATGTCCAGGTGCTGCTCGTGCAGAAGGTCCCACTCTTCCTCCTCGAAGGCAGGGCCGATCAGCATGGTGGCACTCATGTCATTCTCCATGACCCACGCCACCAGGGTAGCCATGAAACCTTTCTCCATCTCCAGTGTCAGCAGTGCTTGGTCCATCACAATTCTCCTCCTCTCTCCTTCGCTGAAGACTCCAAAATTGATGGTCTTGCAGCCTTGGAGGCAGAGACTAAGGGCGGTGGCAACGGCATGAGTGACGGTGGTGAGCTGGGAGCCAGTGTCCAACAGGCAGTTGGCTGGTTCCGAGAAGCTCCCATTGCCGGCTTGAAGCTGCGCTGTGAAGTTCAGCATTAGCGGCACCTTCCCATGCAGCTCGCCTGTGGATGCTGTCATGGAGGACAAAGATTGCTCCCTTGATGGTTCTCCCTCCGGCCTTTCATTGTACTCCTTTCTTCCCATGTCTGAAGGGTTTGGGGAAGGGGATTGGCTGGATTTCTCTGTCTGTAATTGCGTGGCTGGAGGGGATAAGGGGGCGTCAATGTTGGCATTGCTGCTGGGCTCTTTGGCTTCTCAGCTTCTGGTCCAGCTTCAGCTTTGACTCTTGCTCCACCTTCTTCCATCCACCTTCTTCTCCTCCACTTCATCCTTTCTCATTGCTTCTTTCTCGACGATAGCTACTGCCTCTCCATTCTTCTTCACTCCCTTGTCTGACGACTGACTCCTCGATTTCTGCTCAATTTGGGAAGAAATGTTTGGAGATGGGGAGTGGGAGCATGAGGGAGTAGAGGATGGAGGTGGTGTGGAGGAGATTTTGGGTGTGCTGGATGGACTGCGGAGGCTGTGGCTGCGTAGACTGCGAGGGCTGGCAGGGGTGTTGGAGCGGATGTGGATGCTGTTGTTGCTCTGGCTGCTCTGTATGCCCGAGTCCGCATGCTTCTGGGGCAATGACCCTGGCATAGATGAGGAAGAGTTGCTGGATGTCACTTGTTTGCTTCCTTTTTGTCAGGTGCCTTCCTTCCTCTGGGGCCTTGGCTTCGAAGAAGGGGTGTGGGTGGAGGAGTCTGGAGTGTTGGTATGGAAGCAAAGGGCAGTGTGATGGGTTTGCTCTTGGCACACGTTGCAGACGTAGGGGGTCCTACAGCTGGGTGCCAGATGGCCGCTTCCTAGACAGCGATAGCACCGAGAGCGTTTGAAGATCTGGTTCTTGTGGGTGGTGGGGGTGACATAGAGAGTGCACTGCAAGGGCATGTGTTTATCATTGCAGAAGGGGCAGAAGTCCTTCTTGTCATCCTTGGACTTCTTTGCCTGCACCTTGCTCGGCGACTGCTTTGACTCCAACTCTGGCTGCTTCGTCTCCTTGGCAATCGTGGCCCCCGCCATGAGGAGGGAGGGACCAGATTTAGATTTGCTGCCTCTTTGTTTGGATCGAGAAGGGAGGAGGGCTTTGTGTAGGCATGCCTTTTCCGCTTCCTGTTCCAGGAGGGGGATAAGGTGTTTGAGGGAGATTTGATGGGATTGAAGGGGGTAGAGACGGTTGAGGAGTCTGGAGCGGATTTCTTCTGGTAGTCGCTCAAAGACAGTGGGGGCAAGGTGCAGGAGTGTGGTGTCGGCCAGCTGGCACGTGTCTGTCAGGAAGTGGTACTTTGCCTTGAGGGTGTCAACGAAGGACTTCAGGTTGCTCTGGGTGGCGCGGGGAAGGACTTGGATGTGTTCCTTGGCATTGCTGATGAGCAGCGAGGGGTTGTTGTACTCCTGATCAAGGTTGTTGAGGATGAGGTCCATGTTGTTGGGGTTGCTGGAGTAGAGGTTCAGGATGTTGGCTGCCTGTCCCTTCAGCACATCCGCCAGCAGCAGCATCTGCTCCATCGCTGTGATCTGAGCCTGCTGGACAATGTTGTTCCAGAGACTCCACCAACAATTGTACTCCAGTGGATTCCCTTCAAACTTTGGCAGCTGGAACTTGGGGAGGCTGGCTCAGGCTTGCTGGTGAATGAAGGCGGTGGCTATCTGAGTCATGGCGGTTCCCATCGATGGCGCCGGTGGTCCTTGGGTTGGCGCTGCTTTGTAGTAGATGGGTCCTTGCAGTCCTTGGATCAGATGAGGCTGAGGTGCAGCCATTTGTTTGTATTGTTGCGGTGGCAGCATGAAGCCACATTGAGGTGGCTGTAGCAAGGGTGGGCCAGTCTGTTGAGCCTGTTGCGGCGGAGCTGGCAACAGAGCCTGGACATGCGGCGGTGGTGGCAGTGGCTGCATCTGTGGGGCTGGAGGCAGTTGATGGTGTGCCGGAGGGTCCAGCGGAGCGGCAGGCAGTTGTGCCGGTTGGTGCGGCATCAGTTGCGGCTGTCCAGCCTGTCGTGGGGCTGGCTGAGGTGGCACTTGTGGCTGAGCAGCTTGTCGTGGGGATGGCTGAGGCGGCACTTGTGGCTGAGCAGCTTGTCACAGGGCTGGCTGAGGCGGCACTTGTGGCTGAGCAGCTTGTCATGGGGCCAACTGAGGCGGCACCTGTGGCTGAGCAGCTTGTCGTGGGGCCGGCTGAGGCGGCACCTGTGGCTGAGCAGCTGGCTGCTGCCATGCAGACGCTGCCCTTCTTCCTCCCTCCTCTCCCGTTCTTCCGGGAAGGAAGACTGGAGGCTCCGGCGGAGGATCTCGTGGGGGCGGAGGAAGTTGGAGGGGTGCCGTTGATGGCCACAGCACTGGGATGCATCCAGCCTCTGCAGGCGCAGCCTCTGCCTCACGCGGTCTCTATGGAAGGAAGGTCTCCACAGTCCTTCCCATCTGTCCCATGTCCTCTTGGAATTGGGAAGGATGTGGAGGACGGATGAGAGGAGTTTGCGTGGGGCAGAAGGGAATCTGGGTGTAGATCGGCTGTGTCTGGAAGGGGGCCGGGGTCCACGTTGGTGCTGACTGGTTCCACGATTGCCCTTGGAACTGGAAGTGCTGCTGCACTGGTGGATGGGGCAACGTTTCTCCAACTTGGACTTGTGCCAGCAGGTGCGGCAGCACTCTGGGCGGAG
>JASANA010002873.1:0-25256 GCA_030248095.1 Ptycholaimellus sp. GST1_10
TGGGGTGCGCCGTCACTCTGGTCAAGCACCTGCACTGATGCCTTGGCACACTCTTTCCAGTCTCCCCTGTGCAAGATCTTCATGTCCAGCTTCGCCTTCTCCACCTTCTTGCCCTCTGCAACCTGCACCTGTTCTTGGCCTTGCCTGCCCTGCGTTTTCCTTCCTTTGGTCCCTTCCCAACTTCGCATTGCTGGACTTCTCTTCACTCGGGAACTGGAAGAGTGTGCATGGTGCTTGACCGTCCCCTTGAAAGCGAGGAAGACTCAAGATAGGTCAGGATTCTAGAGCGTCGGCCCCCACAGCTTGCACTAATTGTGGGGTGCGCAGTCACTCTGGTCAAGCACCTGCACTGATGCCTTGGCACACTCTTTCCAGTCTCCCCTGTGCAAGATCTTCATGTCCAGCTTCGCCTTCTCCACCTTCTTGCCCTCTGCAACCTGCACCTGTTCTTGGCCTTGCCTGCCCTGCGTTTTCCTTCCTTTGGTCCCTTCCCAACTTCGCATTGCTGGACTTCTCTTCACTCGGGAACTGGAAGAGTGCATGGTGCTTGACCGTCCCCTTGAAAGCGAGGAAGACTCAAGATAGGTCAGGATTCTAGAGCGTCGGCCCCCACAGCTTGCACTAATTGTGGGGTGTGCCGTCACTCTGGTCAAGCACCTGCACTGATGCCTTGGCACACTCTTTCCAGTGTCCCCTGTGCAAGATCTTCATGTCCAGCTTCGCCTTCTCCACCTTCTTGCCCTCTGCAACCTGCACCTGTTCTTGACCTTGCCTGCCCTGCGTTTTTCTTCCTTTGGTCCCTTCCCAACTTCGCATTGCTGGACTTCTCTTCACTCGGGAACTGGAAGAGTGTGCATGGTGCTTGACCGTTCCCTTGAAAGCGAGGAAGACTCAAGATAGGTCAGGATTCTAGAACGTCGGCCCCCACAGCTTGCACTAATTGTGGGGTGTGCCGTCACTCTGGTCAAGCACCTGCACTGATGCCTTGGCACACTCTTTCCAGTGTCCCCTGTGCAAGATCTTCATGTCCAGCTTCGCCTTCTCCACCTTCTTGCCCTCTGCAACCTGCACCTGTTCTTGGCCTTGCCTGCCCTGCGTTTTCCTTCCTTTGGTCCCTTCCCAACTTCGCATTGCTGGACTTCTCTTCACTCGGGAACTGGAAGAGTGTGCATGGTGCTTGACCGTTCCCTTGAAAGCGAGGAAGACTCAAGATAGGTCAGGATTCTAGAACGTCGGCCCCCACAGCTTGCACTAATTGTGGGGTGTGCCGTCACTCTGGTCAAGCACCTGCACTGATGCCTTGGCACACTCTTTCCAATCTCCCCTGTGCAAGATCTTCATGTCCAGCTTCGCCTTCTCCACCTTCTTGCCCTCTGCAACCTGCACCTGTTCTTGGCCTTGCCTGCCCTGCGTTTTCCTTCCTTTGGTCCCTTCCCAACTTCGCATTGCTGGACTTCTCTTCACTCGGGAACTGGAAGAGTGTGCATGGTGCTTGACCATCCCCTTGAAAGCGAGGAAGACTCAAGATAGGTCAGGATTCTAGAGCATCGGCCCCCACAGCTTGCACTAATTGTGGGGTGCGCCGTCACTCTGGTCAAGCACCTGCACTGATGCCTTGGCACACTCTTTCCAGTCTCCCCTGTGCAAGATCTTCATGTCCAGCTTCGCCTTCTCCACCTTCTTGCCCTCTGCAACCTGCACCTGTTCTTGGCCTTGCCTGCCCTGCGTTTTCCTTCCTTTGGTCCCTTCCCAACTTCGCATTGCTGGACTTCTCTTCACTCGGGAACTGGAAGAGTGTGCATGGTGCTTGACCGTCCCCTTGAAAGCGAGGAAGACTCAAGATAGGTCAGGATTCTAGAGCGTTGGCCCCCATGGCTTGCACTAATTGTGGGGTGTGCCGTCACTCTGGTCAAGCACTTGCACTGATGCCTTGGCACACTCGTTCCAGTCTCCCCTGTGCAAGATCTTCATGTCCAGCTTCGCCTTCTCCACCTTCTTGCCCTCTGCAACCTGCACCTGTTCTTGGCCTTGCCTGCCCTGCGTTTTCCTTCCTTTGGTCCCTTCCCAACTTCGCATTGCTGGACTTCTCTTCACTCGGGAACTGGAAGAGTGTGCATGGTGCTTGACCGTCCCCTTGAAAGCGAGGAAGACTCAAGATAGGTCAGGATTCTAGAGCGTCGGCCCCCACAGCTTGCACTAATTGTGGGGTGTGCCGTCACTCTGGTCAAGCACCTGCACTGATGCCTTGGCACACTCTTTCCAGTCTCCCCTGTGCAAGATCTTCATGTCCAGCTTCGCCTTCTCCACCTTCTTGCCCTCTGCAACCTGCACCTGTTCTTGGCCTTGCCTGCCCTGCGTTTTCCTTCTTTTGGTCCCTTCCCAACTTCGCATTGCTGGACTTCTCTTCACTCAGGAACTGGAAGAGTGTGCATGGTGCTTGACCGTCCCCTTGAAAGCAAGGAAGACTCAAGATAGGTCAGGATTCTAGAGCGTTGGCCCCCACAGCTTGCACTAAATGTGGGGTGTGCCATCACTCTGGTCAAGCACCTGCACTGATGCCTTGGCACACTCTTTCCAGTCTCCCCTGTGCAAGATCTTCATGTCCAGCTTCGCCTTCTCCACCTTCTTGCCCTCTGCAACCTGCACCTGTTCTTGGCCTTGCCTGCCCTGCGTTTTCCTTCCTTTGGTCCCTTCCCAACTTCGCATTGCTGGACTTCTCTTCACTCGGGAACTGGAAGAGTGTGCATGGTGCTTGACCGTCCCCTTGAAAGCGAGGAAGACTCAAGATAGGTCAGGATTCTAGAGAGTCGGCCCCCACAGCTTGCACTAATTGTGGGGTGCGCCGTCACTCTGGTCAAGCACCTGCACTGATGCCTTGGCACACTCTTTCCTGTCTCCCCTGTGCAAGATCTTCATGTCCAGCTTCGCCTTCTCCACCTTCTTGCCCTCTGCAACCTGCACCTGTTCTTGGCTTTGCCTGCCCTGCGTTTTCCTTCCTTTGGTCCCTTCCCAACTTCGCATTGCTGGACTTCTCTTCACTCGGGAACTGGAAGAGTGTGCATGGTGCTTGACCGTCCCCTTGAAAGCGAGGAAGACTCAAGATAGGTCAGGATTCTAGAGAGTCGGCCCCCACAGCTTGCACTAATTGTGGGGTGCGCTGTCACTCTGGTCAAGCACCTGCACTGATGCCTTGGCACACTCTTTCCAGTCTCCCCTATGCAAAATCTTCCTGTCCAGCTTCGCCTTCTCCACCTTCTTGCCCTCTGCAACCTGCACCTGTGCTTGGCCTTGCCTGTCCTTTGTCTTCAGCCCTATTGCTTCTTGAAAATTACTGATATCTTTTTTTATACGTGAGGCCCACATTTAATGCATTAGACAACACTGATTTTGAGACACTTTATTAGATTCCGAAGGAAAAGGGGCAAAATAAAGTAAACTTCGCTGCAAGGCTACATTGCTCATTCGAAGGAACCAAAAAGGGGTTGAGAAAACATCAAAATTGCAATATCATGAAAAAAGATTAAAAAACTGAAAAACAAATCCACCCAAAAGTAGTTGGATTTTTTAAAAAATAGCGAGGCATGGCCATATTTACCATATTTTAAGTCTTAAAAATTTTAAGAAATTTGTCAAAATTTAAAAAAAACCTGTAGGATTCTAAGTTTTGCAAAAAAAGCGCTATCAAAACCATCAGAGAATATGAAGGGAAATAGAAGGGCATCATTGATGGAGGTGTGCCTTGCATCTTGTTTTATAAGTTTTAGTTAGGGTAAGCCAATTTTGGTGTCTCTCTCTCGGCGCTGTCGCTGTCTATGATTCAAAAACCTATTTCAAGCAAGCTAACCTGAGCATCAGTTTATAAATAACTGCGCAGTTTCACTGAAATGAAACATTAGGAAATTGGGTAGAGCACAAAATCGAAAAAATCGCTCTCAAAAACGTGAATTGATTGGGAAATTTCTCCAAAAAACCTATCCAAAAATAGCAAAAAAAGCCAAAAATAGCCAAAAATATAAAGCTGAATCAATTTGCCAATTTTCTGTTTCGCTTTTATTGTAAAAAGCCATCATGATAAAATTTGGAATGTCCTTATTTTTACAGTTTTCTTCCATATTTTGAATTCGATCACAATATTTAAAATTCTAAGACCTAAATCAAAATTTCAAGAATTTTGTCCTCTGGAGTACACTGAGAGCTTTCGATTGATGTATATATGTCCTAGGGTTCAACCTACCAGTCTTCCAATCAATTCGGTCACACGCAACCACCCAAAAACTCGATCACCCATTCATAACTAGGGCGCTGTCGCGCCCTAGGACTGTCGCGCCCTAGTATAGTAGTCTCAAAAAGGTTGAAAGGTTGAAAAAAGGGCATGTTACAAAAGTGATCATATCATGCCAACCAATCCGTTTTTGACCGCGGAGCGGCCCGAAGGGCCGCTCCGCGGTCTATAGAGGTTACTAAACTTTTGTCCTCATGTGTATCCAGAATCTGAAAGCTAGGCCTTGTCTGTCCACCAGACATTCGGCGCAGGCCCAGGACAGCAGCTGCAGGGAAAGTAAGGGCATTTTTGGGTAAATCGAGGGCGTAGAACGCGATTTCGAAATTATCTGCAAGGATCTGAGCATGGGAATGTGCTCAAAACCTCAAAAATGTGAGTTTTTCCAATGTTTTGGATCTGCGCAGATTTGTGCAGCTATCCAATCTGGCAATGTTGCACTCAATAAACAAGTTCTCATGCAGGTGGCCTTATTGCCGCCCCACTTTGGCAACCTAGCCCTACTTGGGTCGGGTGCCTAATCTTTGAAGTCCCTCGAGGACAGCCAGGTGTCTGCTGTTGCATTCATTTGGTGTGGCTGTAATTTGGTCACTGGGTGGGGTGGGTTTTCAAAAGAGTCAAAAGACCAAAAAAGAGGCTGATGCATGAAAAAAGCTGAGCACCCGTGTAGCGGGACCCATGCAGCCCAAATACAAATTGGATTTGAAGTTTGTCTTAATTTTTTTGCATTCAATAGATATTTATTTGACCTTAAAGGGAGGGTATCAGAAATGACGGTGGCACCAATTTCACTGAGACTTATTTGGAAGGTAGTTGGTTGCCAGTGTATCTTGCAAAGCATGTTAGCTACTCCTATAACAGCTCTTGTTTTCAGATAGAGCGTTGCTAAATAGCCCTTTTTAAAAGCTAAATATTGTTTGTAAAATGATCAAACTGAATGAGGCTCATATTAGCAATTAGTAAATTATGCGAAACATAAAGTGCTTGAGTAGAAACGCAAGGTTTCCGACAAGAAGAATCTTGATAGATTTTAAGCTTTATTGGATGTCAAGGGGCCATATAGAGACAATTAATGTTAAATGGTGTTGCAACTACTGTTTCGTTAATGCATTGTGACAGAATAAATTTTTGTACGATTGTCACATAATTTATTTAGCTCTTTTTCAGCAGTTGAATCAATCAAACTAATTGATTCGAACTAGTACTACAAATTAAGTTGTTGAAACATCGCTTATATGAGTAAGTCAAAATGTAGGGACCATTCACATTTTAGCCTGCTCGCAAAATGTCGCATCGATTTTTCATACTTTTTTTGATCAAACGTTTAGATTTTGATTATATCTAACCAATTTTGTTGGGGCAAAATGGGGGAAGGTCATCTGATTTTTTTACGATTTTTTTTGTTCATAAAATTCAATTATCCTATGCTACAACACATGAAACTTTGAAATTTTTTTTCTCGAATTTTTAACTTAAAAGTGCAAAAACCAAATATGCTTGCAAGCTTACTAAACCACTGCATTCTCATAAAAAAAACTCCAGTATGATCTGAGGTGGGTGACATTTCTGATACTCTTCCTTTAAAAATGGCATTGGAATTGTTAAAATTAATTGAGATTTAGCTTTCTGTTGGCAAATTGCATTCATTTGGTGGCTTTTAAATTTTGGCTGCTGGGTGGGAGTTGCAAAAACAGTTGGTAGACCAAAAAAGAGGCTACTGCATGCAAAAAGCTGAGCACCCCTGTAGTGAGACTTATGCAGCCTAAACCAAAAGGTATCGCCATCATGCACTTATCTAAGTCCCTTTAGCCAAGATCTCCTTGGTGTTTGCATTAAATAAATCTATTGAATGAAGTGGAATTGAAGAAAGTGAAATAAAATGTCAAATAATGGTATAGCTCAAAATATACTAATACGTTGACTTTGACTTTGAATTAAAATGTAAATTAAAAAATCGTTAAAAAGTGCAAAAAAAATGTCAATATACGGCAAGGGCATAAAACCAAAAATAGATAAAATTAAAATGCTTCGCAAGATATAGAAAATTGCAACAAAAGATTGTTAGAATATATGAATCGAAGGGAAAGGAAAATAATAAAAGTGAAAACTAAACAAACATTTGAACAATTTCTCAGTTGCAAATTTGAATTCCCTTTGAAATAAATTTGAATAAAAAGAAAAACTAATTAGCTCAACAAAGAGCAAACATCGCCCAAACTTTGATCTAACTTATAGTGGAAATAAAAATAAAAGAGATTAAATTTAGAACCATTAATAGCAGACATGAAATAAAATAGCATAGAAGATTATTAAGAAAGAATACAAGTTCAGAATGAATAATATTCAGGGTAACGTGAAAATATTAATTTGCAAAAAGAAGAATTAAGCAACGGAAATTTAGCATGATAAAAAATTTAAAAAAATTAAACATGATATCAAAATAGAACCAGAAAATTCAATACGGCAATTTTAAATGACTTTGAACTATAAATCAACAAAAATACAAAAATCAAAAAGCAAAATTTATGATGTGCGCCGCAGGCCTCTCCCAACCTAGTCCATAATATAAAAGCTGAGCCTTGTCCGTAAGTAGATAGCTTCGCGCAAGCCCAATTCAGTAGCTGCATGGGAAGTGAGAACGTTTTTGGGTAAATCGAGGTCGCCTAACCAAAATATGTTGTCTGTAGCTTGATCTGATCACGGGAAAGTGCTTAAAACATCAAAAATTTGACTTTTATCAATGTTTTGGAACTGCGCAGTTTTGTGCAGCTATCCAATTGGGTAATATTGCACTCATTAAACAAATTTCCAAACTGCTTGATCATCCTGTGTCTGTCTCGGGCAGCCTTACCTTGTTTGGGTTTGGTGCCTGATTTTTTGATGCTCCATGAGGACAGCCGGGTGTTTGCTTTTGCATTCATTTATTTGGTGTGGCTGTAATTTGGCCACTGGGTGGGGGTTCCAAATGAGTCATAAGACCACAAAAGAGGCTAACGCATGAAAAAAGCTGAGCACCCGTGTAGCGGGACCCATGCAGCCCAAGTTCCAAATTCGTGTTTGAATTTTTTTTGGAATTCAATAGACACCCATTCAATATGCATTTTTACATTCAGTTCAAAGATATCTTTATGCCTTCAGAAAATGAATGGCTGAAAATTAACTCGCACTTTGTTGTGAAAAGAGTGAATGTATTTTTTTAAAAGAACCATAAAATTTAAAATACAGCATAAGAAAAAAACGATATATATAAAATTTAAATTTTACACAAAAACCAAAACTGAAAACAAAAAAATATTCGAATATGAATGGCAAATGGTATCACAAATTTCTAATCATATAATAAAAAAACTAAAGCACTTTAATAACAAATTACGAAAAAAATTATGATGATGTGCGCCGCAGGCCTCTCCCAACCTAGTCCATAATATAAAAGCTGAGCCTTGTCTGTGACGTCTGCAGACGGCGCAGGCCCAATTCAGCAGCTGCATCGGAAGTGAGCATTGTTTTGGGTAATTTGGGGTCCCGGAACACGATTCTGGCCTGGCAAGCTTGCTCTGATCACGGGAATGTGGTTAAAACGTCAAAAATGTGAGTTTTCCCAATGTTTTGCCTCTGCGCAGTTTTGTGCTGCTATCCAATCTGGTGATTTTGCACTCATTAAACATTAATTTCCGTACAGCTTAGCAAACCAGCATTCGTGCAGACAGCCTTACCCCTCCAGAACACTCCCGGACTTTTTTGAAAAAGTCCGGGAATGCTCTCACTTTCCATTCCCTTTTTCTCCTGACTAAGCCTAAGCCTAAGCCTAAGCCTAAGCCTTAGCCTAAAACTAAAACTAAGCGCAAGCCTTAGATAAGAGGAAATGAAAAGTGAGAGCATTCCCGGACTTCTCAAAAAAGTCCGGGAGTGTTCGGACCCCAGCCTTACCACTTTGGTTGTTACTTTTTGATCTCCCTCAAGGGCAGCCAGATGATTGCTGTTGCATTCATTTGATGCGGCTGAAATTGCCACCTGGTTAGGATTCCAAGGGGAGTCGGTTGACCAGAAATGGGGCTAATGCATAACCAATAAAAATACAGCCATGAAATTTACAAAATCTTAAACTGTAAAAGTATAAGATATATAAGGAAGAATGCAAGCTAAGAACAAATAATGCTATGCAGAATAATGCAAGAAGCCATTGCCAAAAATAAGAATTAGGACTGAAAATTACGCCAAACAAATTAAAACCAAAGAGAAACAAAAAAATCAGTGAAAAAATTTGAATGAATAAATTCTTAATATAAATTAATAAGAACTACACAAATCAACAAGCAAAACTTTTGATGTGCGCCGCAGGTCCTCCCAACAAAATACTTTCATAAAATAAGTTGGTACTAAAATGCTATCTAAGAAAACCCAACAATAATGATGTGCGCCGCAGGCCTCTCCCAACCTAGTCCATAATATAAAAGCTGAGACGTGTCCATAGCGTGAGCACGCCGCGCAGTCCGAATTCAACCTGGATCTTAGAAGTTAAGAGTTTTTTGGGTAAATCGTAGCCAGGGAACACGATGGCGTTATAACCAGCTTGATCCGATCACGGGAATGTGCTTAAAACCTCAAAAATGTGAGTTTTTCCAATGTTTTGCTTCTGCGCAGATTTGTGCTGCCACCCAAACTGGTAAATTTTCAGTCATTAATGATAAATTTCCATACAGGTCACTTACCCAGCGCCCTTCAAGGCAGCCTTTCCTTTTTGGTTTCGCTGCCTGATTTTTGAAGTCCCTCAAGGACAGCCAGGTGTTTGCTATTGCATTCATTTGGTGTGGCTGTAATTTGGCCACTGGGTGGGGTTTTAAAAGGAGTCGGCAGACCAAAAAGAGGCTTATGCATGAAAAAAGCTGAGCACCCGTGTAGCGGGACCCATGCAGCCAAAGTACAAAAAGGCTTTGAATTTTTTTTACATTAATAGATACCTATTTTGCCTGGAAAACGGCATAGGGTATTTTAAATTAACTGTTAATTAGCAGAGTTATTACAACTAATCGAAATTTGAGCCTATGGGCTCTTCTGGCAGCCTACTTAAGTCTGAAATGTTTAAATAGATTTCAAAATAACCAAAGATAGTTTGTGTTCATTTGGTTGGTACAGAAGTTATTGCACAGTTTAAAGTAAACGCTGGTCGCTGAACAGTATAAAGCAAAGTAATTATAAAGAAATTAAACTTTGCTTTGAAAACTTGATGGATTCTTTGTAACCGTTTTAGACATTTTTTAATTGATAATTTTTTTCATTTAACTGATCATTTCAAGCAGAGATTTAGCTGGAAACGGTAAATAAATTTTTGAAACTTTTTAAAATTTACTTAATTTTTATAAAAATTACCAAGGCTGCTCAAACCGATTGCATTATAACGGTTAAACTTTTGATTCAAGTTGGAATGTCTTTAAAAAAACGTGCATGACAACTTGGTGCAAAGAATCATTACCACTTAGTATTTCTGAAAAAAATAAATCCTCATAAAATAAATTGACTAAAATGTGGTCTAGGAAAACCCAAAAAGAATGATGTGCGCCGCAGGCCTCTCCCAACCTAGTCCAGTATATGCAAGCTAGGCCTTGTCTGTGACGAAGGCACGCGGCGCAGTCCCAATTCTGTCTTTTTGGCGTTTAAATGATGCTTTTTGGGTAATTCAGGGCTGCCGAAACTCAATCAGAACTCCCCCAGGTTGCCAAACGCCTTTTATAATGTCGAAAATGGCAATTTTGTTAAATTTTAAGCCATTTTTCGGGGTATCAAAATCTGCGCAGTTTGGCCAGTTACCTGACAAATTGAGTTTTCAGGGATTCTTAAAGATGGCATAGAGTACAGCGAATCACAACTACCCATCCACTTGGTTTTGACACATCCAAATGGATGGGCACAACATTTGTGGCACATTTGACTAATCTGGAAAATGAAGCCTGATTGTGAAGCATTATTTGAAATCTTTTAACATGAGAAGAGCCAGTTGCGAATTAAGTGCCAACATTTTCAGAAGATCCTTCAGAGCACTTTTCTGTGCAAAGCAGTTACTGCACTTTAAACCTTTGTAGGTTCAAAGTGGCGCTGAATAGCAAAGTAAATTAAACAAAATTAAACTTAGCTTTGGAAACTTGATGGATCAATTGTAATCGTTTTGGTTATTTATTAATTAATCGTTTTTTTAATTAACTAATAATTGTAAGCATAGATTTAGCTGAAAACAGTAAATAAATACAAATTCAAATAAATAAATTTAATTAAAATGTTATTACATTTTTTAAATATTTCAAATGCTGCTCAAACTGATTACTTTTTTCGATTAAACTTTTTATTCAAGTTGGAATGTCTTTGAAAACAAAAAAAAACTTGAGCAAAGAATCATTACCATTTAAAATTTCTGAAAAAGTAATACACAAAATATAATTTGACAAAAATGCGATCTAGAAAAACCCAAAGAAAAGTGATGTGCGCCGCAGGCCTCTCCCAACCTAGTCCATAATATAAAAGCTGAGACGTGTCCGTAGCGTGAGCATGCCGCGCAGTCCGAATTCAAGCTGTACCTTAGAACTTAGGAGCTTATTGGGTAAATCGTGGCCAGGGAACACGATAGCGTTGGAACCAGCTTGCTCCGATCATGGGAAAGTGCTTAAAACCTCGAAAATGTGAGCTTTTTCAATGTTTTGCCTCTGCGCAGTTTTGTGCAGGTATCCAATCTGGCAATATTTCACTCATTAAAGAAATTTCCTAATTGCTTGACTAACCAGTGTCCATCTCGGGCTGCCTTACCTATCTTGGGTTAGGTGCCTACTTTTTGAAGTCCCTCGAGGACAGCCAGGTGTTTGCTGTTGCATTCATTAGGCGTGGCTGTAATTTGGTCACTGGGTGGGGGTTTCTAAAAGAGTCGTCAGACCACAATAGAGGCTTATGCATGAAAAAAGCTGAGAACCCGTGTAGCAGGATCCATGCAGCCCTAATAAAAAATGGCTTTGAATTTCATTTTAATTTTTTTCATTCAATAAATACTACCTTTATCTGCGAATTTTAGCTGAGTTACAAATATTCTAAATTCGAACCTAAGAGCCCTTGCTCAATTCTGCAATGTTTCAATGGATTAACAAAGAGTAATTCAATTAATTTACAATGGATAAAAACCAAAGCAATTTCAGAAATTACCAAAAATTATGATGTGCGCCGCAGGCCTCTCCCAACCTAGTCCATAATATAAAAGCTGAGACGTGTCTGTAGCGTGAGCACGCCGCGCAGTCCGAATTCAAGCTGTATCTTGGAAGTTAGTAGCTTATAGGGTAAATCGTGGCCGGGGAACACGATGGCGTTATAACCAGCTTGATCCAATCACGGGAATGTGCTTAAAACATCAAATGTTTGGGTAAAATGTTCATTTTGGAGGGTTTTTCGGCCATAGCTTTTGCCTGGAATTGAATTTCGCAATGCAGTTTGTTGCATTCAATAGATATTAACTTTACCTGCAAAATGGCGTTGGAATTTTTGAAATCGGTTGAGAATTGGCTGAGCTACATCAAAAACAAATTTTAGCTAATAAGCCTTTCTGGCGGTCTACCCTGGACTCCAATGTTTCAGTAAATATTAAAATAAGCTATGACAGGATGGTTTATTCAGCAGTCTGCGTCTGCTGATGCCTAACAGGCTGGCTTGATTTTGGCATGTTTGGAGTTGGCTATGTGTGCCGCAGGCCAATACCATACTAGTCCATATATATAATAGAGGAGCCTGTCTTGTGAGTGAGCATTTCGCGTGCCATGAGGGAAGCTTCTGGTGAGGAGGTGAAGGTGTTTTTGGGTAAATTGGGGTCGGGGAACACGATTTTGAGGGGAACAGCTTGCACCGATCACGGGAAAGTGCTTAAAACATCGAAAATGTGACTTTTATCAATGTTTTGCAACTGCGCAGTTTTGGGAAGCTACTCATTGTGGCGAAGTTTTAGTCATTACACATAAATATTCCCAAACAAATAAGCCTCGAACCTCTTTGGCAACCTAACCCCACTCAGGTTGGGTGCCTAATCTTTGAAGTCCCTTGAGGACAGCCAGGTGTTCTATTCACTTGGTGTGGCTGTAATTTGGCCACTGGGTTGGGATATCCTCCAAAAGAGTCATTAGACCAAAAAAGAGCCAAATGCATGAAAAAAGCTGAGCACCCGTGTAGCGGGACCCATGCAGCCAAAATACAATTCCTACATTCCATCTGATCTCAATCCTAACCATTTGCCTTTGTCTATCATTAGACTGCTCCCCCCCAGCCATTTGCCCGTTTTAACCTTGTTGCCTCAGCCCAGCCCTCAAAATTACACCAATTAATTGATTTTTTAGATTTTTAAATGGTTAAATATTGTTATAAAAATATTGGTCCTTATATTTCAAAAATTGGTGTCCCAGATGCGAACAATATTTATAAAATAAAAATGTAGGAAAAACCTCAGAATATTGTTATTATTTTGTACTTATTGTTATTATTTAAATTATTTAAACTTATCAAACCTATTTTTTCGATTCCAACTGCCCCCCCCCCAAAGTTATCCAAGAATCTCCCCAAATGAAAGTTTATCCAATTACCCTCACTCCAAAATGAAAACTTATCCAATCCCCCCCCCACGCCAAATGGAAACTTATCCAACTACTCCCCCCAAATGAAATATCCAATTGTCCAAAAAACGTTTTGGGGGATAGTGGGAGAAAACCAAATAAATTGTAGTAAAACTACTTAATGCTGCCAGCTTTCTATTACCAATACAACTTCTGGTCATAAATAATTTATGTAGCTGCTTCCTTAAAGTAGGGCGGTGGATGCCATATGCTTTTACAGGCCTATTTAGGCTCACCCAATCCTCCCATGTTTCATTGGATATTCAAGGAAGCAAAGTAGGGCGGTGGATGCAGGATGCTTTTACAGGCCTAGGCTTACTTAATCCTCCCATGTTTCAGTGGATATTCAAGGAAGCAAAGTAGGGCGGTGGATGCTGGATGCTTTTACAGGCCTATTTAGGCTCACCCAATCCTCCCATGTTTCATTGGATATTCAAAGAAGCAAAGTAGGGCGGTGGATGCTGGATGCTTTTACAGGCCTCTTTAGGCTCACCCAATCCTCCCATGTTTCATTGGATATTCAAAGAAGCAAAGTAGGGCGGTGGATGCTGGATGCTTTTACAGGCCTCTTTAGGCTCACCCAATCCTCCCATCAGTGGATATTCAAGGAAGCAAAGTAGGGCGGTGGATGCAGGATGCTTTTACAGGCATATTTAGGCTCACTTAATCCTCCCATGTTTCATTGGATATTCAAAGAAGCAAAGTAGGGCGGTGGATGCTGGATGCTTTTACAGGCCTCTTTAGCCTCACCCAATCCTCCCATGTTTCATTGGATATTCAAGGAAGCAAAGTAGGGCGGTGGATGCCGGATGCTTTTACAGGCCTATTTCGCCCATAAGACATTTGAGTGCAATTTTTGTAGCTGGTTCCATTTAGTCGCCGTAGGCGACGGCGAAGCTCAACCTAGTCTATATATATAATAGTAGAGCCTGTCCTGTGGGTAATCACGGGGCGCGCCATGGGGGAAGCTCCCTGTGCAAAAGTGAAGATATTTTTGGGTAAAATGGGGTCAAGGAACACGATTTTGGGGGGAACAGCTTGCCTCGATCATGGGAATGTGCTCAAAATGTTGAAAATGTAATTTTTATCAATGTTTTTGAACTGCGCAGTTTTGGGAAGCTACCCAATTAGGCAATATATCAGTCATTAAACATAAATATTCCCAAACAAATAAGCCTCGAACCTCTTTGGCAACCTAACCCCACTTGGGTTGGGTGCCTAATCTTTGAAGTCCCTTGAGGACAGCCAGGTGTTTGCTGTTGCATTCATTTGGTGTGGCTGTAATTTGGTCACTGGGTCGGGTGGGTTATCAAAAGAGTCATAAGACCATAAAAGAGGCTGAAGCATGAAAAAAGCTGAGCACCCGTGTAGCGGGACCCATGCAGCCCAAATACAATTTCTCCAATCATTTTGCCACCTCCAACCATTTGGCTGCCTCTATCATCAGATTGCCCCCCCCCCCTCCCAGCCATTGCACCTTCTAACCTTGTGGCCTCCCCCATCCATTTGCCTCTATTTCTACAATATTTCTACAAATATTGCTAATTTCTGCAAATCCTTGTAATCAAATTTTAATTGTCACACCAAAAACTTTACCACCTCAAACCACCAAAAAACAACTTAATTTTATCAGTCATCGTCTAAACAAATATTGTCTTAAATATATAAACAGGCAAATGGTCAGGCATTGGTGCGTCAATTTCAAAAATCGGGGTGCCAGATGTGGATTAATTTTATAAATTATGGAAATATTGGAAAAACCTCCAAAAATCACCAAAAATGACCATTTTTGCCAGTTTTTGGACCACGCGCAAGTATGCGCACCGTTTTCAACCCTCCATATATTTTTTCTGTTGGCTTTTTAATAAATACAAGATTTAATAAGCGGTCTAATGTGGCCTAATAAACCCCCGAATGCCTCCCCCAATTGAAATCTTATCCACTCATCCTCCCAAATTTAAAGATGCTTTAAACATGCTAAAACGCATCAAAACTAACTTTTTTCGAGTCCAACTGTCCCCCCAAAAACATATCCAACTATCCCCCATAAATGAAAATTTACCCAATTACCCCCCCCCCCCCCAATTAAAATGATCTTTAAACATATTTTAACCCGGCTGCCACCCCAAAACTTATCAAGCTATCCCCCCCAAATGAAAACGTATCCAATTATGCCACCGCGCCATGTGAAAACTTTTTTCGATACCGGCTGCCCCCCCAAAAGCAAAACTTATCGAACTATCCCCTCCAAATGAAAACATCCAATTTTCCCACCGCGCCAAATGAAAACTTATCCAACTACGCCCCCCAATTAAATCTTTTCCAAATTTCCAAAAAACCCATTGAGGGATAGTGGAAAGCAAAAAAAATTGTGGTAAAAATTGGCCATATAATTTGAAATTTTGGTCATCAATAAATTCTGTAGCTGCTTCCTTATAGTCGCCGTAGGCGACGGCGAAGCTCAACCAGAATTTTTGCTTCCTTGCTTCATTCCAACCAACAAACCCTCACTTCTTCTTGGTCCAAACCCCCAAATCAATGGATCCATCCACCAATGCTAAAACCCTAACCATCATGCACCATACAAAACCCTAAACTATTTCCATCCCCCAAAACCCCAAACCTATTCCAACCCCCAAAACCTCGCCTCTTTCCTCCATACCACCCCTTTTAAAAACCATTGCATCCATCATACATAGGGCACCACTATATTTTTGTATCTTTTATTTATGCATATTTTTGGCGTATTTTGTTCAATTTTCATTTTTTGATTCTTATTATATTTTAACAGGAATGGGTCGGGCCATCAGTTTAAAATATACGGATGGAGAAGTCATTTTCAGGAATGCTTCTTTTGGTTGTTTTAGACAATAAACATTCTCCCATAGCATTTGTGTGCAGTTAAATTGTAAAACCAACTCCCTTCTTCGTGCTGCCGCACTGATTTCCAGTTTCCCACTTGGCTAAGTAGAAATTAAAATTACACCCTTCCTGTAGCTCATTCCATATAGTCGCCGTAGGCGACGGCGAAGCTCAACCTAGTCTTATATAATACGGGTGATGCCATTTTAAGAGGGTCTCGGCGCCGTCTATGTTCTCAACTTATCCTGGCATATTATACCATTTTGGATAGGTCTTGAAAAATGCAGCATCTGGCATATCGCTGCACCTGCCCCAGAATTCGAGAAATTAATGAAATCGTTGAAAACGTGCTAATTTTTTGCTATTTTTCAACTTTGAAACTTCATTGCTCAGCCAATTTTTAGCATTTCTTGGCGGACTTTTTTTTTAATATTCAAGGCAAAATCATCCTGTTTAGGATCATCCCATTTACTTTTCTCAATTTTTCTGTATAAGTTTTTTGAAAAATCCCAATGAGTTACATCAATTTTCGCGATTTCGGCCCTACTTGGGGAGCTGGTGTTTCAAGATAGTAATAAGAAGGGGGATATGATGTTGATGTATTTATCACCCGCTACTTTTCGTCACTGA
This sequence comes from Ptycholaimellus sp. GST1_10, assembly GCA_030248095.1. Lineage (NCBI taxonomy): Eukaryota > Metazoa > Nematoda > Chromadorea > Chromadorida > Chromadoridae > Ptycholaimellus > Ptycholaimellus sp. GST1_10. The sequence continues at coordinate 16,399 of JASANA010002873.1, forward strand.
GTGTGCGATGGTCAATATAGGTAACACATTTTAATATTACTGCTTCATAATTGAGCAAGAAGCTGGCTTGACTTCGTTGTCTCAATTGCCTATTTGATTAATTGTGTTACTTGATTTATGACAAAAAACAATAGAATGTTGTGCTACAATTTGAACTACTGTTGTAATACTTGAATTGGTCGATGTAATGAGCGGTAATTGTGCTTTTCAGCCATCCACATAATGTGGCCGCGCGAAGCGCGTCCACTGATCAATATTACTAGTATAATATATAGGTATCTGGAAATTCTGTCCACGGGCGAATTCTCAACGGATTGGAACAAACTTTTTTTTTCCTGAAAGGTAATGCTATTTTAGGAAGATCTGGAGGGGTAGACCCGGAATTTGAGCATTTGAAACATTACTTTTTTGGGTAGAAATGTTGAAAAATGGGGTATGCTGTAAAATGCTCAATTCTCAACGGATTTTGACAAACTTTTTTTTTCCTGAAAGCTAATAATATTTTAGGAAGATCTGGAGGGGTGGAACTGATCCCGAAGCATTTGAAACATTACTTTTTTGGGTAGAAATTTTGAAAAATGGGGTATGTTGAGAAATGGCGAATTCTCAACGGATTTGGACAAACTTTTTTTTTGCTGAAAGGTAATAACATTTTAGGAAGATCTGCAGGGGTGGAACTGGTCCCGGAGCATAAGAAACATAACTTTTTTGGGTAGAAATTTTGAAAAATGGGGTATGTTGAGAAATGGCGAATTCTCAATGGATTTGAACAAACTTTTTTTTTACTTAAAGGTAATTAAATTTTAAAGAGATGGAGGGGTGGAACTGGTCCCGAAGCATTTAAAACATAACTTTTCTGGGTAGAAAGTTGGAAAATTGCAATGTGCGGTTTTTGCACTGTAGTACCTAAAGTCTTGAGAATTGCACAGAAGAGTAGATTTTTTTGTTCACTAGTCTTATATGTCGATTCTAAATCTGTGCTTACTTTTGAAATTGGTTGAGAAACCACAGACTTGATTTTTGAGTTACAAAGTATCATATAAAGGATGCGCTCTGCGGTCACCTATTGCGCTTTGCGCCATATACTTGTTCGGGAAACGGCTGGGGCACAGAGATGAGAACTAAATTACCTTGGATCGTGGCACAAAGTCAATCGAATCGATGAACCTTAATTTCTCAAATCTGGAATCCCACATTTTGAGCTTATCGAATTCCGCCTCTTAAGTACAAGGTAGAAGTTTTAAATTATGACATTGCTGGAAATAAAAATCGTTTTTGCTAGTTTAGTGTCTATTTAATGTGTCAAAATCTTTTTGTTGTTTTTTTATATATTACGGAATGAAAAAGCAAAGTCAAAGCTTTTTTTCATCTGAATCTTTTCATTCTTTTAGGTGTAGAGTATTTTACGGTTAGTGAAACTATTGACATCTGAAAAGGAATATCCACTGGTTTTAGCTAGATAGCAGCAGTCCTTTCTCTAATTGTTTTCTATGGCAACAGCAGGCGTATCCTTTTTTCATCCACTAACTACAAGTTTCTGCTTCACTCCTTCATTCCAAAATTATTACGTGCAAGGGGCTGTTTGGTATGAATAGCAGTCATTTTCGCTGGACCTATAATTTTCTACCATTAGCACTGCTTATGATGACCTTGAATGATAGGAGGGCAAAGAGGAGGTGCAGTGAGATTCCATCAATCAAGAAGCAGAAATAAATGCTTGAATGCTTGGATGGAGGGGAAGGGGAGGAATGCGTGCAAAAGGCCTGGCAAGAAGGGCGGTGGGCTGGTTTTTACCCGGCTTATAATTGCCCAGTTTCATGGAGGGTGGAATAGAGGGAGGAGGGTGGAAATAGTTAGGGTTTTGTATGGTGCATGATGGTTAGGGTTTTAGCATTGGTGGATGGATCCATTGATTTGGGGGTTTGGACCAAGAAGAAGTGAGGGTTTTTTGGTTGGAATGAAGCAAGGAGGCAAAAATTCTGGTTAGAGCTCCGGCCGTCGCCTACGGCGACTATAAGGAAGCAGCTACAGAATTTATTAATGACCAAAATATCACATTATATGGCCAAATTTTACCACAATTTTTTTTTGCTTTCCACTATCCCTCAATGGGTTTTTTGGAAATTTGGAAAAGATTTAATTGGGGGGGCGTAGTTGGATAAAGTTTTCATTTGGCGCGGTGGGAAAATTGGATGTTTTCATTTGAGAGGGGATAGTTCGATAAGTTTTGCTTTTGGGGGGGCAGCCGGTATCGAAAAAAAGTTTTCACATGGCGCGATGGCATAATTGGATACGTTTTCATTTGGGGGGGGATAGCTTGATAAGTTTTGGGGTGGCAGCCGGGTTAAAATATGTTTAAAGATCATTTAAATTGGGGGGGGGGGGTAATTGGGTAAATTTTCATTTATGGGGGATAGTTGGATATGTTTTTGGGGGGACAGTTAGACTCAAAAAAGTTAGTTTTGATGCGTTTTAGCATGTTTAAAGCATCTTTAAATTTGGGAGGATGATGTGGATAAGATTTCAATTGGGGGAGGCATTCGGGGGTTTATTAGGCCACATTAGACCGCTTATTAAAGATCTTGTATTTATTAAAAAGCCAACAGAAAAAATATATGGAGGGTTGAAAACCATACACATACTTGCACGTGGTCCAAAAACTGGCAAAAATGGTCATATTTTGGTGATTTTTGGAGGTTTTTCCAATATTCCCATAATTTATAAAATTAATCCACATCTGGCACCCCGATTTTTGAAATTGACGCACCAATGCCTGACCATTTGCCTGTTTATATATTTAAGACAATATTTGTTTAGACGATGACTGATAAAATTAAGTTGTTTTTTGGTGGTTTGAGGTGGTAAAGTTTTTGGTGTGACAATTAAAATTTGATTACAAGGATTTGCAGAAATTAGCAATATTTGTAGAAATATTGTAGAAATAGAGGCAAATGGATGGGGGAGGCCACAAGGTTAGAAGGTGCAATGGCTGGGAGGGGGGGGGGCAATCTGATGATAGAGGCAGCCAAATGGTTGGAGGTGGCAAAATGATTGGAGAAATTGTATTTGGGCTGCATGGGTCCCGCTACACGGGTGCTCAGCTTTTTTCATGCTTCAGCCTCTTTTATGGTCTTATGACTCTTTTGATAACCCACCCGACCCAGTGACCAAATTACAGCCACACCAAATGAATGCAACAGCAAACACCTGGCTGTCCTCGAGGGACTTCAAAGATTAGGCACCCAACCCGAGTGGGGTTAGGTTGCCAAAGTGGTTCAAGGCTTATTTGTTTGGGAATATTTATCTTTAATGACTGAAATATTGCCCAATTGGGTAGCTTCCCAAAACTGCGCAGTTCAAAAACATTGATAAAAATTACATTTTCAACATTTTGAGCACATTCCCATGATCGAGGCAAGCTGTTCCCCCCAAAATCGTGTTCCTTGACCCCATTTTACCCAAAAATATCTTCACTTTTGCACAGGGAGCTTCCCCCATGGCGCGCCCCGTGATTACCCACAGGACAGGCTCTACTATTATATATATAGACTAGGTTGAGCTTCGCCGTCGCCTACGGCGACTAAATGGAACCAGCTACAAAAATTGCACTCAAATGTCTTATGGGCGAAATAGGCCTGTAAAAGCATCCGGCATCCACCGCCCTACTTTGCTTCCTTGAATATCCAATGAAACATGGGAGGATTGGGTGAGCCTAAAGAGGCCTGTAAAAGCATCCAGCATCCACCGCCCTACTTTGCTTCTTTGAATATCCAATGAAACATGGGAGGATTAAGTGAGCCTAAATATGCCTGTAAAAGCATCCTGCATCCACCGCCCTACTTTGCTTCCTTGAATATCCACTGATGGGAGGATTGGGTGAGCCTAAAGAGGCCTGTAAAAGCATCCAGCATCCACCGCCCTACTTTGCTTCTTTGAATATCCAATGAAACATGGGAGGATTGGGTGAGCCTAAAGAGGCCTGTAAAAGCATCCAGCATCCACCGCCCTACTTTGCTTCTTTGAATATCCAATGAAACATGGGAGGATTGGGTGAGCCTAAATAGGCCTGTAAAAGCATCCAGCATCCACCGCCCTACTTTGCTTCCTTGAATATCCACTGAAACATGGGAGGATTAAGTAAGCCTAGGCCTGTAAAAGCATCCTGCATCCACCGCCCTACTTTGCTTCCTTGAATATCCAATGAAACATGGGAGGATTGGGTGAGCCTAAATAGGCCTGTAAAAGCATATGGCATCCACCGCCCTACTTTAAGGAAGCAGCTACATAAATTATTTATGACCAGAAGTTGTATTGGTAATAGAAAGCTGGCAGCATTAAGTAGTTTTACTACAATTTATTTGGTTTTCTCCCACTATCCCCCAAAACGTTTTTTGGACAATTGGATATTTCATTTGGGGGGAGTAGTTGGATAAGTTTCCATTTGGCGTGGGGGGGATTGGATAAGTTTTCATTTTGGAGTGAGGGTAATTGGATAAACTTTCATTTGGGGAGATACTTGGATAACTTTGGGGGGGGCAGTTGGAATCGAAAAAATAGGTTTGATAAGTTTAAATAATTTAAATAATAACAATAAGTACAAAATAATAACAATATTCTGAGGTTTTTCCTACATTTTTATTTTATAAATATTGTTCGCATCTGGGACACCAATTTTTGAAATATAAGGACCAATATTTTTATAACAATATTTAACCAATTAAAAATCTAAAAAAATCAATTAATTGGTGTAATTTTGAGGGCTGGGCTGAGGCCACAAGGTTAAAAGGGGCAAACGGCTGGGGGGGAGCAGTCTAATGATAGACGAAGGCAAATGGTTGGGATTGAGATCAAATGGAATGTAGGAATTGTATTTTGGCTGCATGGGTCCCGCTACACGGGTGCTCAGCTTTTTTCATGCATTAGCCTCTTTTTTGGTCTAACGACTCTTTTGAGGATCCCCCACCCAGTGGCCATATTACAGCCACACCAAGTGAATAGAACACCTGGCTGTCCTCAAGGGACTTCAAAGATTAGGCACCCAACCCGAGTGGGGTTAGGTTGCCAAAGAGGTTCGAGGCTTATTTGTTTGGGAATATTTATGTTTAATGACTAAAACTTCTGCCCATTGAGTAGCTTCCCAAAACTGCGCAGTTGCAAAACATTGATAAAAGTCACATTTTCGATGTTTTAAGCACTTTCCCGTGATCGGTGCAAGCTGTTCCCCTCAAAATCGTGTTCCCCAGCCCCAATTTACCCAAAAACACCCTCACCTCCTCACCAGAAGCATCCCTCATGGCGCGCGAAATGCTCACTCACAAGACAGGCTCCTCTATTATATATATGGACTAGTATGGTATTGGCCTGCGGCGCACATAGCCAACTCCAGACATGCCAAAATCAAGCCAGCCTGTTAGGCCTCAGCAGACGCAGACTGCTGAATAAACCATCCTGTCATAGCTTATTTTAATATTTACTGAAACATTGGAGTCCAGGGTAGACCGCCAGAAAGGCTTATTAGCTAAAATTTGTTTTTGATGTAGCTCAGCCAATTCTCAACCGATTTCAAAAATTCCAACGCCATTTTGCAGGTAAAGTTAATATCTATTGAATGCAACAAACTGCATTGCGAAATTCAATTCCAGGCAAAAGCTATGGCCGAAAAACCCTCCAAAATGAACATTTTACCCAAACATTTGATGTTTTAAGCACATTCCCGTGATTGGATCAAGCTGGTTATAACGCCATCGTGTTCCCCGGCCACGATTTACCCTATAAGCTACTAACTTCCAAGATACAGCTTGAATTCGGACTGCGCGGCGTGCTCACGCTACAGACACGTCTCAGCTTTTATATTATGGACTAGGTTGGGAGAGGCCTGCGGCGCACATCATAATTTTTGGTAATTTCTGAAATTGCTTTGGTTTTTATCCATTGTAAATTAATTGAATTACTCTTTGTTAATCCATTGAAACATTGCAGAATTGAGCAAGGGCTCTTAGGTTCGAATTTAGAATATTTGTAACTCAGCTAAAATTCGCAGATAAAGGTAGTATTTATTGAATGAAAAAAATTAAAATGAAATTCAAAGCCATTTTTTATTAGGGCTGCATGGATCCTGCTACACGGGTTCTCAGCTTTTTTCATGCATAAGCCTCTATTGTGGTCTGACGACTCTTTTAGAAACCCCCACCCAGTGACCAAATTACAGCCACGCCTAATGAATGCAACAGCAAACACCTGGCTGTCCTCGAGGGACTTCAAAAAGTAGGCACCTAACCCAAGATAGGTAAGGCAGCCCGAGATGGACACTGGTTAGTCAAGCAATTAGGAAATTTCTTTAATGAGTGAAATATTGCCAGATTGGATACCTGCACAAAACTGCGCAGAGGCAAAACATTGAAAAAGCTCACATTTTCGAGGTTTTAAGCACTTTCCCATGATCGGAGCAAGCTGGTTCCAACGCTATCGTGTTCCCTGGCCACGATTTACCCAATAAGCTCCTAAGTTCTAAGGTACAGCTTGAATTCGGACTGCGCGGCATGCTCACGCTACGGACACGTCTCAGCTTTTATATTATGGACTAGGTTGGGAGAGGCCTGCGGCGCACATCACTTTTCTTTGGGTTTTTTCTAGATCGCATTTTTGTCAAATTATATTTTGTGTATTACTTTTTCAGAAATTTTAAATGGTAATGATTCTTTGCTCAAGTTTTTTTTTGTTTTCAAAGACATTCCAACTTGAATAAAAAGTTTAATCGAAAAAAGTAATCAGTTTGAGCAGCATTTAAATATTTAAAAAATGTAATAACATTTTAATTAAATTTATTTATTTGAATTTGTATTTATTTACTGTTTTCAGCTAAATCTATGCTTACAATTATTAGTTAATTAAAAAAACGATTAATTAATAAATAACCAAAACGATTACAATTGATCCATCAAGTTTCCAAAGCTAAGTTTAATTTTGTTTAATTTACTTTGCTATTCAGCGCCACTTTGAACCTACAAAGGTTTAAAGTGCAGTAACTGCTTTGCACAGAAAAGTGCTCTGAAGGATCTTCTGAAAATGTTGGCACTTAATTCGCAACTGGCTCTTCTCATGTTAAAAGATTTCAAATAATGCTTCACAATCAGGCTTCATTTTCCAGATTAGTCAAATGTGCCACAAATGTTGTGCCCATCCATTTGGATGTGTCAAAACCAAGTGGATGGGTAGTTGTGATTCGCTGTACTCTATGCCATCTTTAAGAATCCTGAAAACTCAATTTGTCAGGTAACTGGCCAAACTGCGCAGATTTTGATACCCCGAAAAATGGCTTAAAATTTAACAAAATTGCCATTTTCGACATTATAAAAGGCGTTTGGCAACCTGGGGGAGTTCTGATTGAGTTTCGGCAGCCCTGAATTACCCAAAAAGCATCATTTAAACGCCAAAAAGACAGAATTGGGACTGCGCCGCGTGCCTTCGTCACAGACAAGGCCTAGCTTGCATATACTGGACTAGGTTGGGAGAGGCCTGCGGCGCACATCATTCTTTTTGGGTTTTCCTAGACCACATTTTAGTCAATTTATTTTATGAGGATTTATTTTTTTTCAGAAATACTAAGTGGTAATGATTCTTTGCACCAAGTTGTCATGCACGTTTTTTTAAAGACATTCCAACTTGAATCAAAAGTTTAACCGTTATAATGCAATCGGTTTGAGCAGCCTTGGTAATTTTTATAAAAATTAAGTAAATTTTAAAAAGTTTCAAAAATTTATTTACCGTTTCCAGCTAAATCTCTGCTTGAAATGATCAGTTAAATGAAAAAAATTATCAATTAAAAAATGTCTAAAACGGTTACAAAGAATCCATCAAGTTTTCAAAGCAAAGTTTAATTTCTTTATAATTACTTTGCTTTATACTGTTCAGCGACCAGCGTTTACTTTAAACTGTGCAATAACTTCTGTACCAACCAAATGAACACAAACTATCTTTGGTTATTTTGAAATCTATTTAAACATTTCAGACTTAAGTAAGCTGCCAGAAGAGCCCATAGGCTCAAATTTCGATTAGTTGTAATAACTCTGCTAATTAACAGTTAATTTAAAATACCCTATGCCGTTTTCCAGGCAAAATAGGTATCTATTAATGTAAAAAAAATTCAAAGCCTTTTTGTACTTTGGCTGCATGGGTCCCGCTACACGGGTGCTCAGCTTTTTTCATGCATAAGCCTCTTTTTGGTCTGCCGACTCCTTTTAAAACCCCACCCAGTGGCCAAATTACAGCCACACCAAATGAATGCAATAGCAAACACCTGGCTGTCCTTGAGGGACTTCAAAAAATCAGGCAGCGAAACCAAAAAGGAAAGGCTGCCTTGAAGGGCGCTGGGTAAGTGACCTGTATGGAAATTTATCATTAATGACTGAAAATTTACCAGTTTGGGTGGCAGCACAAATCTGCGCAGAAGCAAAACATTGGAAAAACTCACATTTTTGAGGTTTTAAGCACATTCCCGTGATCGGATCAAGCTGGTTATAACGCCATCGTGTTCCCTGGCTACGATTTACCCAAAAAACTCTTAACTTCTAAGATCCAGGTTGAATTCGGACTGCGCGGCGTGCTCACGCTACGGACACGTCTCAGCTTTTATATTATGGACTAGGTTGGGGTGGGCCTGCGGCGCACATCATTATTGTTGGGTTTTCTTAGATAGCATTTTAGTACCAACTTATTTTATGAAAGTATTTTTTGTTGGGAGGACCTGCGGCGCACATCAAAAGTTTTGCTTGTTGATTTGTGTAGTTCTTATTAATTTATATTAAGAATTTATTCATTCAAATTTTTTCACTGATTTTTTTGTTTCTCTTTGGTTTTAA
>JASANA010002874.1:0-11810 GCA_030248095.1 Ptycholaimellus sp. GST1_10
GGATGTTATGTGGCTGCGATCCCAGTTAATCAGTAGATGCACTAGCTCTAATTCACAGGTGTCACAGCTCCCTCCTAGCTTCTTCTCGGGCTCTTTAGCTATCTCGTGAAATGGCCATTTATTTTGAGTTGACTGAAGATTTTTTTATTTGCAATGATTTCTTGATCTAGTGATTGCACACAAAATGCATTGCACATTGCACGTTTTTATTTGACTGGAGGTACACAGATTTACTGTGTAAGTAGGTTTTCATTCAAAAGTTTGAAACAAGCATCTGTTTTTTTGCTTTTTGAGAGATCCAGAAATGGGTTGCCGAAAAATGGTTACTCCCGTTTTTTATTTTTTCGAAACTAAACAGAGATCCAGAAGTGGGTTGCCGAAAAATGGTTACTCCCGTTTTTATTTTTTCGAAACTAAACTGCAAAATTCAGGCGATTTTACCTATATGTACCCACCAAAAGCACTGTTGGAGTTGAACAAAGGTTGCTTTAAGAATTTGAATATATGCACATCCGTTTAGCCCTATAGCATGGACAAAAATTACGTAGTAGTAGGTGAAAGGGTTGAAGTTGTCGTCGAAGAGGAAGTGGTTAAACGGGTGAAGAAGTTGTTCCTGGCTGGTAGCTCATCGGATAGAAAAGCGCAGCCCTGCAGGCCATGTTTTAAATCCAAATGGAAGCCAAAAAGATAAGCAGCGAAGAGGAAGAATAGAATCCGCAGAACCACTCTCCAAATGGACGCTGAAAATGGAGTCATTCGATACCAATAAAGCAGGACAGCTTTTGTGCGTGCACCTGAGATATGAGAATTTATGCAAAGATGCATTCAGAAACCAAAACGGACTCAGCCAAGAGTGTCCAGAAGCCTTCATAGATAAGCAGACGATCCTCAGGTCCCATCTGGAGGTCTAGCCAACGGAGAACCAACGAACCTTCGCTCTTACCGTGCACCATGTACAGACATGCCAATTGGCTGCAGTAGCTGTCGGGGTAGCCTAGAATACCCTCAGTTTCCAAGGATCAGATTGCCGAAAATTATGCAGAGAATTACCAGGCGAGACGAAGACTCCAGAGATGTGTCCTGGCGGGATGGCGAACACTTGTTGGCCGCATGAGCAGCCTGAACAGCTAGTTCGATGCTTGTTGGCCGTTTGGCCTGGTAACCTTTACTTTGGTCAGGCGTAGCAGCATATGCGAAGAGCAGGAACAAAACGACCCACATTGCTGACTTTGTGAGAGTTGATGATCTGCTGATTCAAGTTGACAATGCGCAACTCGCAAAGTAACACTCGATGGAGAATGAAAGAAGGAGCAGACTAAAGCGTACTGCCAAGTAATGAAAGTGAGCAATAAATGCATCACTTTGCATCATAAATTAATGAGATTGCGGGAAAATTGCGGTGGGGGGGATGCTGAAAATAAAATCACAGCGTAGGAAGCACAACTTCAAAAGTTCCCCTCCTAGGTCAAGAATAGAGCTAGCACATAGAACAGGTTTTCTTATACATTAGTGTGAATCAGAGTACATGAGGTAAGCATTCGATCATCAACATTTTACACTGCCGTCGACTCACCTTTCTTTGCCGTGAGCGTGTAATCTCTTTGTATAATTGAAAGTTTCTTAACTTTTAAACTGGAGACAATCGGAAATTTGGAAATCGGAAGTTTTTGTTTGCAACAACTACTGCTATGATCAGCAAGCACAAAGTTTTAAAGCGTTCAATTTCATTTGTCAACTGCTAGCGATCACCAGGTCATACTAGAGGTGCTGCTCAACAAAAGCCTAGAGACAAGAGGAAGGGTTGATAGCTCTGCCACCGGATTCCAGTTGGAAGTGGACGTGGTCAATCATACAACGAGAGTAGGTGCAGTGGAGGCCCAGGTGTTTGCCCAGTCGCTGTCCTGCACTCAGCCGCCGGCCCACCGTCCCACTGTCCGGCCGCACGTACCACAGCTTCGCTTGGTACCCGGACCAGGCTCCGCTGCCCTTGGAAGTTTCTTTTCGTTTTTTTCATTTTTCCTTGGATTTTGAATCAGTTTATTGCAAAAACTTATAGCATTAGATATCAAACTGCATCGCATCGCTTATTTTGTTGCCAAGAAATTTCTAAAATTCTATCATATTATTTCCTTACAGTAATGTTTATTGTTAAAATTGTACTCTTCAATTCAATGTCGTCCTTTAGCTTATTCTTTCATTGCATTTAATGCTTGCTACTTTAAAAAAGACATGATTCTCCACCTAACTTGAAGTTTGGTTTGGTTCGCTCAGTTTGGTTGAGCCTACTTGCAGCTTTGTAACATGAACAGAGAATATGGCATCCATTTATAATTTCAAAATCCGTGATAAGGTTTGTCCTTGGCTAAGAGAAGACCGTGCTTACGCATGGCCCCATTTAACAAAACGTTTTTGAATTTCAAAAAAATGTTCAGCTGCGCATTTCTAAGATTACCCATTTTCTTTTTGTCCAGGACTAGCAGAACCAAGTTTTGGCCGTAGACCAAAATCGTTGAATTGAAAAAGCATGGGCAACCTGCAGCACGAGACCGTCATTGACACAGTGACGCTTGCCGCTGTAGGGTCGAGAACGGCGAACTACGCGGCCGGGAAACGGGGCGTACACTGCACTCCCGCTTCCACAGATTATGTCCACTCCCTAGCATCAATTTCCAGCTCAAATTTGCCAAGAAATTTATGAATAAAGGCTGAAAAGAGTATTTGGCCATGATACTATGCACTGATCTGTGATAAAAAAATAATAGTAATAGAAAAAACATATAAAAGAATCAAAAAATGGGTCATTCTTAGGGGTGAAACCTGGTGCCTTCGACCGCCGCGAGAGGCACCAAATGCGCCGCTGCCACTGCAGTCTTGGCCGCGGACGCGATTTCCCCCATTGCCCTGACAGATCTGACCCAGGGAGCAGCCTGGACAAACACAAGCTCTGTCTCTCATCTAATACCGAAAGTTGAGTAAACCTCCTGAGCCTCCTCCGCCCCCGCCACCGTTGATGGCTGCCCAGGTTTGTCGCCCCACCACGCCGTCCGCCGCCAGTCCGTGACGTCGTTGAAAGGCCACCACCTTCTCCTGCAACAGATCTAGGCCCCTGGCATCACCTTATACCCCTCTTCTAACTTTTCCGGACCCTTCAAAGCCCTGTTTCCAACCTTTTTTTTCAAAATCTCCAGCCCAATTTTTTAGAACCCCCCGTTTTTCAAACAAGGTATTCTCGGCGGTTGCCAAGATGCGCGGCCTCACCTCAAGACACCACCTAGATGAAAATGCATGTCAAAATTCAACAGATTTCAGTGAATTATACATGTTTCGATTTTTGAAACATCAAGATTTTGGCTTCTTCTTAAATCAAGAAATACTAATTATTTCGAAAATTCATTTTGCCAGCTTTAAGATATTACTTTCACGGACGTACATACCAAAAATCAGCTAATTTCATTGAAAAACCATGGACTTATGAATGTTCAAATTTTTGAAACATCAAGATTTTGGGTTTTTGACCATAAATCAATAAATAATAAATATTTCAAAATTTCGTCTGGTCAGCTTCAAGATATTACTTAGACGAACGTACCTGCCAAAATTCAACAAAATTCATTGAAAAACCAGTGATTTACGATTTTTCATATTTTGAAACATCAAAAAATTGAGTTTTGGGTAAAAATTAAAAAATTTCGCAAAGCCCTAATAATGGTGCCAAGGCATCACCAAGGCGGACTCTCATGCAAAATTTCAGCCACTTTCATGGAAAAACCAGTGATTTACGATTTTTAGTGTTTTGAAACATCAAAAAATTGAGTTTTGGGCGAAAATCGAAAAATTACGTCAAGCCCAAAAAATGGCCTGGAGATACCACCCAGGCGGACTTTCATGCAAAAAATCAGCCAATTTGGTTGAAAAACCGCGGAGGCCGGGCCCGGCACAGACATATATATATATATATATATGCGGACAGACGGACGCAAAAATGGGGTAACTGGTTAAGCTGGCCTTGGCCGCCCGCCGCTTCGGGCAGGGCGCCAGAGCTCCTCCGGCCTCCGGGCACGGGTGCTACGGCCCCTACGCTTCGCCTAGCATACTTCGTATGCTAGGCTACGCTCCGGGGCCTCCGCACCCATGCCCTCCGGCCTCCGGAGCTCTGACTGCCCTGCCCTCCGCGGCAGGCGGCCTTCGGCCGCGCAAAAATGAAAAACCTGATGACCATTGCTGTTCAAAACATTTTGTTGGCAACTACTCTGGTCTTGGGACCAGTAACCACCCTGGTCTTGGGTAGTTGCTGCTTTTTTCAAGCAACTACCCTGGTCTTGGGACCGAAAATTCCGTCTGGTGTAGCACCGACAGCCGATTGGACGATGCTGACACAATTGCCTGCAAATTTGTAAAAAAAATTGCAAAAATTTTAAAAAAAGATAAAAAATCGACCTTGGCTACCTACTCGGAGCGTTCCACAAGCTGCAAACGCTTGCAGCCAACAAGCGGCCAGAAGAGCCAAGCTCAGTAGTTTCATGGCTCAATTGGTGCTTTGAAAGATTGGGCTTCTTTACTAGACTGTCAATTTCAAAACAATTTGTGTGAAAATGACTGAATAAAAATAACTGAAAAACGTAGCCGAAGCTAATTTACATTTCATCATCAATTGGTGCTTTACGAAAACTTCACCCGCCTATCCATGAAAAAACAAGCCTATCATCCGCTCTCAACATTTGTTGCAGCTGTTATCTCTGTAAACAAATCGCAGCCAGATTGTGGCGTATCACAAGCCAGTTTCCAGCCGACCTTGAGAGGCTGCACCGCCCTGCCCCTTCTTCCGGTAACCTTGAAGGCGGTAGGGGCCTTGCCGCTTTCACTTGTCTCTAATGCTCCCTAATTGTCCTCCTTCGCAGCAACCCTTCACGATCGGTGTATTATGATGAAATAAGAATTTCGCTATGTTCCCGCTGTACACCACACCACACAGATAAAACCATTTTAAGAAACGATGGGTGCAGCTTTGCTATCTCGTTAAACCCTGTTTTCCACCTACCCCCAGCAAGTTCTACCTCCTATCTACTGTCAACATTTCATCTCAGCCACTAAAACCATTCTACGAATGAAAACCTGTTCCGGGTACAGCGCTACTATCTTTTATAAACAGTTTTTCCGCCCACCCCCAGCAAAGCCAACCCACTATTTACTGCTGCTACTATCTGCTGGTCAACATCCGTTAGCAGGGAAAGGAGCCAACCCATATATCCTAAAAAAAAACAGGAGCACAGGGGGGAAGGATGAGGTGGCTGCTGCTGGGATGTCTGGTGCTGGTATGCGGAAACTCAGCCTCCCTGCCGACGGCATCTTCGGCCGGAGCACTCACGTTTTTGCCCCTTTCTCACCTACCCAGCCTTACTAGGGAAACGCGTAAAGGCACTTGGGCTGAACTCCTTCTTTCTGGTCCCAATCTGTCCTAACACTGACGACAGCCTAGCTGGCAGCAATTTTCTTCCATTCAAATTGCAACTGGAGTCAGAGCAGACATTACTTCCTTCCCTACTGGAAGCGGGATCTTTCTGAAGACAGCAGTGCGAGAGTTGCAACGTGAACGAGGCCTGCCAGTGGCCATTCTTGGCCTCCAGCACTCTAGTTCCTCTAACCTCTTTCACTTCCCAGCCAGCTATTTTTATCCGCCTTTAGCCGCAGGGAAGGTGAAGAGAGCTGCGGGCAGCTGCCCAACTGTGCGTCAGGGCAGCCGAGGCCAATGCGTTCGCCTCCTCCAGCAGAAGCTCCGCATCTCTGATGACGGCATCTTCGGCCGGAACACTCGCGTTTTGCCCTCCCAACGCTTTTCCAGCAAATTTTGGCGAATCGGCAAGGCTGCGTCAGCCAGGCCAAAATGCAGGAGCTAAAATCGGCACCAAGCGCAATTTCTTTTTGCTGGTCCTAAACTGAGAATATGGGGCAACAATTTTCTCGCATTCAAATTGCAACTAGTTGACAGCAATGCTTGACGGATGGAAATAGAAGTTCTCCATGCAGCAGTAGAGCAGTTTCAAGGCGGGCGCGGCCTGGCAGTAGAGCGTTGTGGGCAGGCGAACCTGGGCCACCCTCGGCGTCCAGCATTCTGAGGGAGGTCCTAATATTAATAATCCCATGGGACAGGACAGGGGATCGCTACATTGCTATCCCCTGCCCTGCCCCATGGGATTACTAATATTAGGACTGCCCTCTGGTCTCTACAGCCTTTCTCATGCCCACTCCCAGCTCATTCCTGCCGCGCTGAGCTCCGCAGGCACCAGCAGCTCGAGCGGAGACAAGCAGATGGTGGAGGCTGTACTGGTGCGTCTGCGGGAGGCCGACATTTTCCCGCCCGATCATGGCGTGAGTGGGGCCTCTTTGAAGAAAATTGTGGCAATTTCATACCCTACTTACAGATTCATACCTTACCTCTTGCCTTACCTGAATTTCCCGTACATCAAGACCATCTTTTAATTCCTGACAGGACATTTCTTTTGTAGATTGATTCAAGAAAAATATTTTTTAACAGTTTTTTTTTACAGCGTGGCCTAAGCCTAAGCCTAAGCCAGCCTGGCGATGGCAAAATGAGATTTTGTTATTCTACCCTTTTCTCATCTGCTGCTCTCCTTTTCCCACTCCACCTTCAGCCTATCCAACAATGCTATTCCACCTCTTCCTTCCCCTCCTCCTGCTCTGCAATGCCACAGCTTCGGAGTGCCCCTCACACTACACCAAATTTTGGGACCCAGACATTCCCATAAGCGACAGCTGTGTGGAGGACTGCCAAGCTGCCACAGCCGCCCTTCCAATGCCCCCCGGCGCCCTGAGTAAGCTGGCCCTAGAGGTAGAAGAAGGAGCCTTCCTCCCCTGGCATCTGTTCGCCGAATTCCTCCGGTTACGCATCCTCTACTGGGCTCTGCTGCGGAAGCTTGGCAAAGCTTGGCCCTGCCCGGCAACCTCTCAGAAAGCCGTCATGAACCTGGGACCCTTCCAGTTGGACTGCAGCAGCTGTTCAGCTAACGACTCCTGCACACAGCAGTGTAAGTGCACCATCACCAGAGCACACTGCGACCTGGCCTATAGGCGCTTAAATTTATTCCTCAATGCGACATTTAAGAAAAACTTTTTCTTCACTGATTCTAATGATGCAACGCTCAGTGGAGCATTCGAGAATATTTCCAATTTTAAAAATGTTCCCTCTGCGTTCGACTCGTCAATTTCAAAGTTTTGCGAGAATAAAGAAGCCTCATTTTCATATTTTCATAAATATTATAAAAAAGCTGTCATTAAGAGAATAAAAAAAATTCTAGCTTTCAATGTTAATTATTCACTAAATTTGAACAAGTTATATGGTTGGCTAAAGCCTTACTTTGAGTTCTTAAAGAATGAAACACTCGCGGGCATTAAGTATGACGTTGGCGATGATCTTTTTCCATTGATTCCACCAGACCTGGACGTTAACTTAGACTTACATATGAAAGAGCTCGATAAGTTCCTATCCACCATAACAAAATTAGCAGAATTATTAAGGGACAAAGTCGAGAATTCAGTAATAACCGAGAAGTTTTTAAAATGCAGGAATCGTGAGTTGCAATGTATTGATGAAAGAATAGCGGCATTGCTAGGGCTTCTAGACCTTTCAATTATTCAAAGAAAATGGTCTTATGAATTTCATTACGAATTTTACTTAAACACTTACAGGAACTTTAACAAGGACTTTAACAAGAATTTACATGACTTTAACAAAACGTTTAAACGATTTCAGTGCCACAAAGCACAGCGATTACAGGAATACCGTCAAAAACTAGACAAGTATGAGATGAGAATCAAAAAACAATGTGATTTGAATCTATTATAAACTAATTTGAAAATTCTGAAAAAATATTTGTGATTATTTTCTTACAAATTATTATACATGATAAAGTGTGATTGCTGACGACCAAAGTTGCATAAACACGCAAAACAAAAACGAATACAAAACGTTTCATCAACACAGTTGATCTCAAAACCGCCCTTAATAGAGGAATTATAATTGTCATTTATTCGTCAAAAGCTAAGTTTTCGTAATGAATTCGCTTAGGGAGAATCAATTAAAAAGCCTTTTTTGATTTTTTGCCGGAAAAACAGTTTTTTGCCGCAAATTTATATATTCAAATGATTATTGGAAGTTGAAGCGGAGTACATCATGAATGTTGATAAATGTGACCACTGCAATTTGGTTTTGGGTTGCATCTACAAACGCCGCTCCTTTCGGGAAAACCTGGCCCATAATCCTAACATTGATGTTACCGTTCTTGCTGTATCTATGACTCAGTACTGCGATTCCCGTTGGAGTATTCGCAGCAGATTGAACCGTCTATATATAAGCCTCTATATATAGCCTCTATATATAGCCTACGTAATTGCCTGGCTGGTCTAGTTTGCGAAGCCTACACTGTTGCCGTAATACAAGTCATTTTGGTTAAGCCTAAACCTTTTTAGAGTCAGTATAGCCAGTTCTTTTTTCTTATTTTTCGTCCTTATTTTGAGAGTTTACGACGAGTCATTAAGCCGATTGAATCAGCAACTATTCTGTACACTCACGGACCTTTTGAAAAAAATAAAAGTCAATAGCGCAGACATCTTCCGAATCTCTACACATGAAAGCAATGAAATGCTTGAAATGTCCAGCCGATGTGTCGCTGTCTTCTTTCTCTCGTCACCTCGTTAAGGCTCACCTGAGCTTACTGGCAATTCTGCCGAAATGGCCCTGCAGTGACTGCGATTTTCAATCAACGTCCGCCGCTGAAGCAACCTTCCACTGCACTGCCCTGCAGCCCAGCCTTTTACCCCTTCACGTGCCTCCATTTGATACTACACCATCCATTCCAACACCTGAGACCCTTTTCTCTACCGACAAGTTCCTGAGCATCGAATTGAAACTGGAAAATGCTCACTCAAACTCTTCATATTCTCCAGATGCTCAAGCAAAGCAAAGGAAAAAAAAAGAAAAGAAAAAAAAAAGAAGTCCAAAAAGAAAAAAAAACAAAACCCAAAAAAAAAAAAAAAAAAAAAAAAAAAAAAAACTTGGTTATATATTTAGTTCGAATTATATTAGATAAATGAATAAATAATAAACAACTAATTTTTTATTTAAAAAATATAACAAAAACAAAAACCAAAAAAAATCAAAAATGAAAAATACAATGCAACTTTATTGGCAAACTAATTAATTATTGGGAAATATTATTGGCTTTACACTCGGGGCAATTGAAGGGCGAAGACAAAGACGCGAATAGAAGTAAAGGCGAAGGGCTTCAGCTGGTAACAGGCAGTCACGTGCTTTTCCATATTGATCATCCTATAACATATCTGGTACCATCGGCAGGCCAAATGTGGGTCTCTTTTCTCCAAAATTTGCAATTGACTCGAGTACAAAGTAAAGGAAATACATTTTATACTAGTGGAATCTGCTGCTTGGACATTTGCATTTTGTTTTTGGCGCGCAGATCATTTTCTCTTTCCATGCGCGCCCAAAAACAAAATGCAGATGACGCAGCAGATTCCACTAGTATAAAATGTATTTCCTTTACTTTGTACTCGAGTCAATTGCAAATTTTGGAGAAAAGAGACCCACATTTGGCCTGCCGATGGTACCAGATATTTCTTCCACTTTTAATATAGTATAGTATAAAATGTATAAATATAAATTTTCTAATGTTGGTTATATTTTTAGCTAAGATTTTATTAGATAAATAAATAAATAATAAACAAAAAAAATTAATTAATATATCAAAAATTTTTTGAAATCGGATATTGCTTTGCAAATCTATTTGCAAACTTAAAAATTTTTGAGAAATCCTCTTATCTTTTACTCAGGAAAATCGATTTTTGGGAGAAAAGAGTATTATTTTAGGCCTTCCGATGGTACCAGTTGTTTTCTCAACTTTAAACAGACAAAAATAAAAAAAAGAATGCCTGAGAAGGATTCGAACCTGCCAGGTTTAACAGCTGTCCAATCGCTCAAACCACTACACCACTGGTGCATATGTCACCTTAGTTTAACTTCAGATTTATCAATAAATAAATGCATTATGAAGCCCAGTGACCTGGGGGCGGGGGGCGGGGGGAAGAAATGAATACCTACTATCGTCCATTGAATAGATGCGGAGAAGAAGGAGAAGAAGGAGAAGAAGAAGAAGAAGAAGAAGGAGTTCGGACAAACAGTTTTTTGCATTTTTCATACCAAAATAAAAAGTTTTGTTCAAAAGTCAAAAGATAAACTATAGTTAAATCGATGTTGCTCTTTCCAATGAAAAAAGAATCATCACGATTGGAGCTTTCTGTTCCTGCAGCAGCCTTATCAAAATTAAGATCTAGCAATAACCCCAAAAACGTACACCTGGGTCGAAAAGAGGGGCTGGGCGCTGACGGTCGCGTTGCTCCCTCGCGCCAGCCCAATAAATTGACATTTTCGAAATGGAATAAATAATAAACAACTAATTTTTTATTTAAAAAATATAACAAAAACAAACCAAAAAAAATCAAAAATGAAAAATACAATGCAACTTTATTGGCAAACTAATTAATTATTGGGAAATATTATTGGCTTTACACTCGGGGCAATTGAAGGGCGAAGACAAAGACGCGAATAGAAGTAAAGGCGAAGGGCTTCAGCTGGTAACAGACAGTCACGTGCTTTTCCATATTGATCATCCTATAACATATCTGGTACCATCGGCAGGCCAAATGTGGGTCTCTTTTCTCCAAAATTTGCAATTGACTCGAGTACAAAGTAAAGAAAATACATTTTATACTAGTGGAATCTGCTGCTTGGACAGTTGCATTTTGTTTTTGGCACACAGATCATTTTCTCTTTCCATGCGCGCCCCAAAAACAAAATGCAGATGACGCAGCAGATTCCACGAGATAAAATGTATTTCCTTTACTTTGTACTCGAGTCAATTGCAAATTTTGGAGAAAAGAGACCCACTTTTGGCCTGCCGATGGTACCAGATATTTCTTCCACTTTTAATATAGTATAGTAAAAAATGTATAAATATAAATTTTCTAATGTTGGTTATATTTTTAGCTAAGATTTTTATTAATAAATAAATAAATAATAAACAAAAAAAAATTAATTAATATATCAAAAATTTTTTGAAATCGGATATTGCATTGCAAATCTATTTGCAAACTTAGCAATTACGGCCTTGAATTTGCAGACGCAAGTGCGGGTTATCGTAGAGGTTTTGAGATTAAATGCCTTTTTAGTTTTGCTAGTTATCGCTGCTTCCATACAAATTGCAAACGAGCGAACCAATTAGGGTAAAGACGATGCAAACCAATAAAAGGAATACAGTTATAAATTTTTTAGGGTATCATTGATGTGGGGTTTTTTGTTACAATGTGCACAGTGGCGGATATAGGGGGGAAAGGGGGACGTTTCCCCCCCCCCCGAACGGATTTCGGGGGGGGGGGAATTCCCCCCCCGAAACTTTCAGGAAAGGGGAAAATCTAACCCTTTTAGATGCATCTTGTCAAAAAATTTTCGCGCGCTTCGCGCGCAGAGGCTGAGTATAGTAGAATTAACCGAAATTTAGTTGTCCATTTTTGAGTTTTGAGAGCCTGACTTCAAAAAAACTTTCCGCTACGCGAAAAATTTGCAAATCTCTACCCAAATTTGAAATTTTTAAGTTATTTAGCGCTGTTTGGAATTACATAGAAAATTTTTGCGCGCTTCGCGCGCATTTAGATAAATACTATTGAAATAATTTTGACCCAAATTTCCCCCCCCCCCCCAACCGAAAAACCTATATCCGCCACTG